>CABHPQ010174283.1:13012-45759 GCA_902168405.1 Peromyscus aztecus | reverse complement strand
AGTCGTGGTTGGCCCCTCTGCCAAGGCATTCCAACCTTAGGAAGAAGGTACTGGGACTCAGAAATTTGCTTATCCCTGGAGTTCAATGTTATTGTCATTTCTGCCTTAATTGGTGTCTTAATTAGGGTTGCTGTTGCCTTGACAAAACAACATGACTAAAAGCAACGTGGAGAGAAAAGGGTTTATTTCGGCTTACGTTTCCAGGTTAACGGTCCATCACTGAGGGAAGTCAGGGCAGGAACCTGGAAGCAGGAGCTGATACAAAGGCCATGCTGCTTACTGACTTGCTCCCCAAGGCTCACTCGGAACCCCGGGACCACCAGCTCAGGATGGCCCCACTCACAATCATCTGGGCCCTCCCCTATTAATCACTAAGTAAGAAAATGCCCTATAGGCTTGCCTACAGCCCAGTCTTATGGAGGCAGTTTCTTAATTGAGGTCCTCTCCTCTTCAGTCACTCCAGCTTGTATCAAATTGACATAAAACTAGCCAGCACAGTTGGTAACAATATTCTGAAAATTTTAGCTTATTGAATGAAACACAGGGGTGTGTAGCACAGAGCTCAGTTTTCCACTACTGAAATTTTGTATAATCTTATAATACTGCGTTGCATCTTGTAGGTTCGATTTTATTTTGTTTTCTCTCCAGGAGCAACTTAAACACATGCAATGTCATTATAATGTCATCAGCTAATAGACCTGGGAGGAAAAAAGAAAAGAAACCGTTTTAAGGTCACTTGCCTAGCTGCTGATGTTGGAAGTGAGAATAGAGATACAGGAGAAAGGTAGCTTCCTTCTTAGCATGGGACACAGAGCCAGGACTGCACAAGTCACGTGTCCTCCTGGTCCTGTGATTTGGGGAATACTGATTGTATTTAGTTATTCAGACTGTAAATTCCCTGCTGTTCTGGAAGCAGCATCGTCCACAGAAGACAAAGTCCACTCCGCAAAAATCTCACCTCTTAGTTCATTCAGTTCAAGTACCACCCTTTGAAATCTTGGTTGAAAAGAGAAAGGCCTCTTATAAGTCTGACCTCTTTTAAGTGGGCTGCACTTTCTAATGACTCAGGCCACCGTTGTGAAATCATTTTTATTGCTACAAGTTTTAGCAGCAACATCAGCAAACGCTGTGGAGTCATCTAGCCGTCTTCTTACACGGAGCAGTTACTTTTTTATAGCTCCTGTTTGATCCCTTTTTAACTGTGACTCTGACTGTTGCTATTCTAACAATGCTTTTGTGGAAGCCTTCTCCAGCTGTTTATTTTCCTGCTTTGTCAGCAAAAGTCTTACAATTCTGAGAAACCGTGTAACAGTATGCAGAGAACATGAGTTTGACATGGGGTCCGTCTTGGGCAAGTTACTTGATCTTTCTGAGCCTTGATTTTTCTCATCTATGTAATGGAAAGGATGGCACTGTCTTTCCATAAGACTCCTGAAGATCTGATGAGGCAATCGTTGTAAGCACCCTTGGTCTACTGAGGAAAAGTTATCGAACTTAATTTATTGAAAAACATTTGAGCTTAATTATAATTAGATTTGGGGACCTATTTACCATTGCTGATGTGTGCAGTCAGACTCAGACTCACTTTGCTCTAGGAAGCCATTTTGCTTCCTGGATATGCCCCTCTTCTTCTTCTTCTTCTTCTTCTTCTTCTTCTTCTTTTTTTTTTTCCTTAATGTTTGCTTTCTGGGGTGAGTAACAAGAGTGCAATTTCGTATTTTTAATCATTTTCTATAGTGCGATGGCTCAGAATGCAGACTCTGTTGCAAGGATCAGATGTCTGAGATTATTTAGGATGCTGAACTCTCTGCTCTGGTTGCATATCGTGCACTGCACTCACAGCAAGGAAGACTATCTGGGAGATATTTAATCATACACTTGGAGGAGCTGTGTGAATGCAGATAATGAAGAACCTTCCTATCTCTTCCGTGATTTCTCCCCATCGTAAGAACCTGTAATTGGGGTCCTTTAATGACATCTTTCCATAGCTACTCGGAAAGATAATTGAACTCTTATCAGAACTCACTTCCACTTTACTCAAAGACCTCCTGTCCGGAATTGATTCCAGAGTTCAACACAGGCCTTGTGCCCTCGAAAATATTAGCACTTCAACTTCTACTAAACTTTCATGGTTCTAATAAGCTGCATGCTGGGCATACAGAGTGAATAGAGAAAGAGGAAGCGTTAGTTAGAACATGCTTACATTGAAGGTGACTTAGTAAAATGGACAGCATAAGGGCTGTGCATCTCTCTCCAGGAGCTAAAGTTCGAGAATCAGAAATACTGTCCATGTGATCCAGCCAAAGAGCCTCTTGTCACACTGCTGGGCACAGGTGTCCCAATGAAATCGTGAACAAAGCCAAGAAAATTAAGTCCCCTGGGCACCAGTTAGTGGGACTTTCTTTTCTTTTTGTTTTGTTTGTTGTTAGTGTTTTTACTTAATTGATGGACTAGGAACATCGAAGGCAGGGGCTTAGTTAATTATTTCTATGCAAGGACCAGCCACTCATGTCTGACTCTGGATCCAGGAGTGAGGCCTGTAAAACAAAAATTAAATTTCTTCCTAATCGGTTATTGATAAGCCTATAATCACATTTAAATTTAATATTTGTATACTCTGACATTAAATGCCCGGTAATATCTTCAGACTTGGTTTATCACATTAGTATAGTCCTAAGGTCTCTTGGATTCTTAACTCTCTGTGCACCAGACTCTGTGGCTGGGCAGATTTGATTCGGTGTGGTATTGTAGCACTCTTCACACATATCTGACTTGTTTTCTATGTATTAACCCAATATGAATGTGTGTACGGTGTGCCTCGGTGGTAATCTTCACTTTCAGCCTCTAACCTGGTTAGGTTTACATTATGTTTATGAACTACATTTTCATGCAAAATACATTTCCCAGTCTTTTGTCATTGCAATATGCTTAGAGAACATTGAGTGAAATATTTATATCATTCAAATTACTTAGCATATGTTTTTAATTTAGATGATCAACTCAAACGTGATGTAGTACTGAAGGCATTGGCTTTGCCTTCCTTGAGTTCTGGGTTTTGACCCAGAACTTAGGACACAGAGTTGTGTGCCTCAGCTTTGTAGGTGCTGGGATATGCCACCACCCCTAGCACCTTGAGGTGTTTCTTTAGAAAACTGTTTCTGGTTGACAAGACCATTACAAACAATGAGTTCATATATTAAACTATGTGCTATTTCCTGTTAGATAGATTTATCCATTAGAGTCAATGTGATAAGTATACTATGTCCTAGTTATTTTAATTGATGCTTGTATTGTTAATAGTAAAGTCAATAGATCTTGTAAATGATTAATTTTGGTTATTCTTATAGTTTTGAATAAATAAGCAGATTAAAATTAAGAGCACTAAAACTTTATTGGGAAGTAAAACGATTTAAATAGAATCTATCTATCTTGGTCCCAGCTCTCGGATTATAGCATTGGGTAAACTTCCAAGTACCAGTGTGCTCTTTTTTATAAAGTTAGATATTAATTCCTTAATGTCATAGATAAGGAATGAGCAGGTGTGTTACTTTTTTCTATCATGAAACTGTTGGATGTATAAGGGATAGATCTGATGAGTGGCCATATCATTGTGATGTGATAGAGAAGCTGTAGCACACAATGGGGCATGTCTTAACTGTTGTTGCTATAGAAACGTTGGAAGTAATTGGCTTCATAAGAGGAACATAAGGGCACATGAGGAGATCGGTGCTTTGCTTACAGCCATTTGTGTCTCTATGTATGAAGGGCAACAACAAGGCCTCCTGCTTGTTTGACCTTCTGCTCTTACTGAGACAAGCTTACTCCTGAGCATAGATCTAACAAAGGAACAGTTGCTTTCTTCTTAGTATTGCAAAGGAGGCTATACCTAGGATACACACACTAGAAATTCTCAGCCCAAGTCTGTTTATGAAATGGTGATTCAGGATTCTCCACTGGGTCAGGGCTTTGGGGCAGAGTGTCTGGAAAGGTAAGATAGGCGTTTTTTATTAGAGTTGAAATCCTAGTGGCTAGCCAGACCTCTGGTGTTAGCAAGCCAGTCTCCTGGGAGACTAACTTGAAGGTACCAGAACCTGGCCCATTAATGACCTACACATTAGCAGCCTTTGGCTCTTCTTTGCCACTAAATGGGCTAAGTTAAAGCAGTGTAAATTTTTAACTCCATTAAGAGGTAGTTTTTGTACCTCTGCAGGAAAGCTGTCCTTTTATGTACTCAAGTTCCTCCTAATGGAATGTTTTAAATGCAGTTAGAACCAGGGCCTTCTGTGGGCGTTGGAAAAGGAACCGAAGAGTTAGGACAGAATCTGAAAAATCTACCCGAACATCCCTCTTCCCTAATCGCCCACCTCTGCTCTCCTCACCATGAAGCATCTCCTTCTGCCTCCCTTCATCTCTGACTGCACATACCACCTACACACTTAAACACATCCTTCCCTGATGTCTTCCTGTCACCCCACTAGCACTCTCCCAATAACAGGAAGAATGGTTCAAGAACGAGAAATGGTTTTAAAAACACTCTCATAGGACCACACACACCCTAGGTGTTCTCTCTCCCATTCTATTGTGGCATATCATACTTATTGGAACTGTGACAGGCAAGGGAAGATTATTAGACCCTGTGACAAATGAGGCTTTGATGGAACCAAAGTAAAGAACAGAGTCAAGACCAGAAAGCGTCTTCCGACCTAGTCTTTATTTGCAAGGTCCATGCTACCACCCTGAAAACTAACATTCACCTTCCTGAAAACACAAGAATACTGCCAGACACTGGCTACCCACTGTAAAGTCATGAATGCCTTCTGTTCTCGAGGATTTCATCGATAACCACTGGCCTGAGTTGTACCGTCCAGTATTACAGATCACAGGTACAAAGCTATGATCCCTAGTCTTTGACAAATCTCTCTGCTCATAATGCCTGGAATCTCAATATAAAAAATGATTTTATATCTAGAGTTAAATTTAGTCATGGTGACATAGAGCATCTGCCCAGTGGTTAATTTGCTTTTGAGTATTTTTATTTTGTCTACTATCCTCAGGGGAGCCTTGGAGCTAGCTCTAGTTCCTTTTGTTATCATTTCTAGTAGCAAGAAACTGAGGCCCAAAAGCTCCTGTGAACTCACAGAGACTGAAGCACCATCTATCTACAAGGCCTTCATGGGTCTGCACCAGGTCCTCTGCACTGATGGCATCTTTGTGGGACAGACTCCTCCGAGTATGTCATGAAGGTGATGATGCATGTCAGGGGCAGAGGGACATGGATTGAAGGCTATGACACAACATGATCAGCTGTAAGCAAAGAGTACAGAACAAGAACTTGATGCTGATAGGAGAAGCTGTCTAAAGAAGGGGCATTCACTGACAGTTGTTGGTAATCGAAAAAAATACTAGGATTTTTAGAATTTTAGTGGATTGCTTTTGAAAAGGGTAAAAAATTAGGTCAGGTATGGTAGCTTTAAGCATACTCTCTAATAGTGATTTCAAGGCCCGCCCAGGCTAGAAGAGACCCTGTCTCAGAGAGAGGAAGGATGGGGGAGGGGGCAGAATTAATGAGTGTAGTAGTGTAGTAGAAATAAATCAAGACAGAGGGAAGAAAAAACAAAAGTTACAAAATGTGGGGATGAAAAAGAAACTGTCGATCTAAGTATAGACACAGCCCTCCTCTCTCTTCCTTGAACCCAGGACCTTTGGTTGGAGGTCTGTCTCTGTTAGTAGAGTCCTTGCCTAACATGCACAAAACTCTGAGTTCAATACCAGCTCCGTATAAACCAGGTGTGCTAGCACACATCTGTAATCCCAACTGGGGAGGTGAAGATAGGAGATCAGGAGTTCAAGGCCAGCCTGTCCCTCAAGAAATTACACTTTTCATAGAAGATATCCCTTCTCTGAAAATCTAAAATATGCAAGAAGAAACTCAAATAACCCCACCAATGTGGATGAAAGTCAGAGCCGCTACCTGAGAAAAAGCAAGGAAATGTCACTAACAGGATTTTTCCTATCTTCAAAGAACAAATAATGCCTGCAGTGTTTCCACCCTTAGAGCCTTCCAAGAAGAGAACTTCTCAAATCCCTTTATGAAGTCGCATGAGACCAGCGGGGGGCTGATGGCAGAAGCTAACTTAGCTGCCCCAAGGATTAGCACCATGCCAACCTAACTGCCCATGTATGGAAATCCTAGACGTTTGCGGCTGAATACTACATCACTGGAATAGTAAACTGAATGCCACATAATAAAATATTCCAATTTATTTGATGAGTGCAATGTTTGGACAATATAGGGGCCTTTAAAATACTTTCTCAAACTCATATAGCAAATTGGGTAGAAAGGGACTATGACTGTAGTTATTATATCAATAGATACTTTTTACTGAAATGATACTTCATAAAATTTGTTACAAGTTCTTTTTGTTTAAGAGTTACTTATTCGTGTGTGTGTGTGTGTGTGTGTGTGTGTGTGTGCGTGCCATGGGTATACAGTGCTCATGGATTCCAAAAGAAGGCATCAGATGCCCTGGAATTGGACTTATAGGTGGTTGTGGATGCTGGGGATCAAACCCAAGTCCTGTGCAAGAACAGCAAACACTCTTAACAGCTAGGCCGTCTCTCCAGCCTGTCACACTTTTTTTTTTCAAACAAAAGGAAAAGCAACCACCCCAACACAAAGCAAGCTCTAAGTAGAATGAGAAATTTGGTAGTTGATAAGGCTTACCATGGCCAGCCTTCCTGCCCCTGGATCTAGGAATGTGCAGGATCATCCCTTATCTTCACATCTTTTTTAACATGCCAACTTTTGAAGTGGCAATTAGAAAACAAAGAAAAAGCTAAATGCATACTTGTGTGCATATATATTTAGTTATTATATAGTATTATATATAGTATTTCTGATACATATATAGTGAATAATATAAAGGCCCACATACCTGTTTCCAAATTGAAGCAATAAAAATATTTGAAATGCATTGGATTCTTCCTTCTGATCACATTCCCCAAACTACCTTATAAAAGTAGCTGCTGTTTTAAACTTCCTTTAATCATCTCCATGGGTTTCTAATACACATCTCTAACAATGTGCAGTGTTGTTTACATACTGTGTTTCATAATTTCAAATACTGAACATAAATAGTTTACAATGTTAGCCTATAAAATACGATTCCATCTAAAGTAGTAGAGTAAAGCTTAGAAAGCTGACAGATAAGTTTCAAGGCTAGACATGAAGAATACAGCACGAGAAATAACCCTTACACTGAAGCCGTAAGGAAAACTGAACACCTAGATAACATGGGAAATTATGTAAGGGAGGAAAGCTATAAATCTGTGGGAAGGAACTGAAGGTGCTTCGGAGCACACCTGTCATTTGTATGCCACCTCTGTTCTTAACCAGTGGCAGCATACCCTCTCTGTGGCTGTGACACTGTCCTTTGCTCGTGACATATAGTTCTGTCCCCCAGAGGATCTTGGTCCCTGCTCACATCCCCACAGCCTCGGAGGCAGCATTCTACTGTCAAGGAAGCCGAGGTGCAGACCTCTTCGTTGATGGCCCAGAGCAGCACGAAGTCCTAGTTGAATATTGCATATTCCTGCCAACTCCTATCCCAACGCATCTAACTTCTGTTGTCATGGAATCAGAATGTTTAAGGGCCGGAAGGAACCTTAATTCGGTAATGTTGTTTAATGGCGGAAAAAGCTAAAAGCTAGAGAAAGTTTGCTGATTGGCCTGAGTTTACAGGGTTTGTTAATGGCGGAAGCAAGAATAGGAGCCACGAGCCATGGTGGTGCCTTCAGAGACCTTTTCTCTCTGGGAGAGACTTGAAAGAACTGAATGTGTGTGACTGTGGGTGCAGAGAGATCCCTGGGAAAAGCAGGGCTTGGCCGACTTAGGTCGCACAGTGATCCAGGACAGCATTTGCTTTAGCTCTGACCAGAATGAAGGGTCTCGTATTTCCAGGTTCAGTGCCTCTGAAACCTTATGCTGGAATCTTCCTGCTGCCCCACTTTGTTTACTTTTAAATGAAGCATGAACTCACCACCCAGTGTTTGGCAGAGTTTGGATGGATGTCAGCATCAGGCCACTGCAATAATGGTTTAAGATTATTTAATCCCATTACTTATACACTTCATTAGGCTGAGTGAATTGTTGGCTGTGGTTCAGTAAACTTCCTACTTTAAAGATAAAGGATGGAAAGAGAATAGGAAAGGGGCCCATTTATTCCTTATTTTCTTTCCTATTTATCTTATGGCTCTTAATGGATAAAAGAACAACAATTAGTCATCTACAGCATAATGTCTGTGCTTCGGAAGTCCTCTGAACTGCTGTGTACCACCAGAAAAAAATTGTCCATAGCTTTAAATTTCCTATAAGAAGAAAAAGAAAGGGCTTGGAGGTGGGAGGGACTGTGTTATAAAATTCTATCTTGAAATTAAGCCTGAAAAGAAGTTCCAGGGTCCTCAGTAATATGGTCTTTCACTAGCAAGTGATTTTAAAGACCACATTTGGAAATTCAAATCACAACCAGCCCAGGCAGCCATCATTCAGTATCTACTTGGTTTCTTTAGCTTCGGTTTCTGAACATATGGAATGAAAGTTTCTTCTTACCTCACATGGTCACATGGTTAAGTGAGGGGGCTGAGCTCGAATCAGTGAGGGGTTTTGGAGTATTGGGTAATCGCACCAGGCCAGAGCCCAAGGCACATACACAAAGCCTTCAGAAGGGATTTTCCCTAACTGGGACTCTGCAGCTCAGAGCCTTCAGCCTCTGGAACACGAATGGACTGTGCTGGTCTCAGAGCTCAGGGAATCTGGGGGGTAGCAAAAGCTTGGTGTCCTCAGCAGGTGTCACCTGCTTTCAGTCGCTGGCAATCCTCATTAAACACACACTTCTAGACCCTCAAGGTTCCTGCACAGGGCAGGAACTTAGCACCTTTTCTAAGGCTGAGGGGTGGGGATGGCCTGCAGTCGGAATGCACATGAAGGTCTGAGGTCCACTCCATCCTCCACCTGAATGAGAGGCGACTCCCCAAATCTTCCCCCTCTCTTCTCCCCGAGTCTTTGATAGCATTTGCTCCCAATGGCCTCTTTTGAGCATTGTACTCTGACGCCCCTCTGCCCTGGTGCAGGCTGCCGGCTCCCTCGTGTTTCTCCCCATCTTAGTCCTTCAAATAGCCGAAGTAACCAGCCTTCAAAAACTTTCTTGGACAAGGATTTTCAGCTTTTTGTTGTTTTTCCTGGGTTTTTGTTTGTTTGTTTGTTTTGTTTTTGTTGAGAGAGAGAGAGAGAGAGAGAGAGAGAGAATGTGAACATAAAATTGGGTGGGTAGGGAGGTAGGAAGGATCTGGGAGGAATTGGGAAGAGGGGACAGAATAGCTCAAAATATATTATATGAAAAAAAGTTAGATAAAAAATTTAAAAAAAAAACTTCTTTGGAAGTCCTTCAACTAGGTGCAGCTTTTCATAAACATACAATATCTTTTTCCTACCAATTGCAGAAGGCTGAACCTTGCTACAACTGGTATAAAAAAATTCTGGCTTCTTGGCCTATTTTTTGATGATGGGAACTCTTGTGGAGTGTATAAAGGCAGCAAGGTCACGTGTGACTCGTCTCTCTCGTTTTGTCTGTCCATTGCAGTGTTCATCATAGCCCGTGAGCCTATCATTGCTCTGAGAGGGAGGGAGGTTGGAAGACGACCTGCTTCATGCCAGGGTCTCCTCCACAGGGTTTGGCTTATCTGTTGTTTACTTGCCCTTTGGTGCACTTGGATTTGAGAGTCTCAGTGAAATTTCAGGGAGCGGGAAAGCTTGGCAACAGGAGCCTCTGAGCAGCGTCACCACTGAAACATACATATAGAAGATTTAGAGGAAAGATGTGAGAGGGAAGCCAGCTGTCTAGTCTGCAGCTCTCAAGGTCAAGCTCACGGTCTCATCCCACACCGGAGAGTTGCCAGGGAGTTTGATCAGAAGTTCTCCTCTGTTCTGAATGTGACAGGCTGATTCCCTCCTATAGTCAGGTTCAAATAAATAAACAATAAAAAAAACCTCATCATTAGTTAAGATACTCTTCAGCATACTTCCCTGATGCGGAGGGCGTGGCAGCCCAGGCTGATGCCATCATTACTGCAAAGCTGGTTCCTTTTCCACTGTCTTACAGTGATGGCCTGTGTGCGAACTCAGATGCCTAACAGAGAAAATCTGCTTGGAATGTCTCAGTTGGATGAATGACCCGAATGCTCTAACTGACCCAACTGCCTGAAAAGTCTTAAGTGCCTATGTTTAGTGACATTTTACATTCTATCACTTATTTTTAAGTAAATAGTAAGTGCCTTACGTAACAATGATCCTACTTTCTGAACCCCTTAACCCTGTTCAGGGGTGGTTGAAGTGATTCAGAGGAATACAGCCTATGGGCATATCAGATTTAATGCAACTGAACCCTAATATATATATATATATATATATATTAGAAGATAAATATTTAAAAGTAAATCTTTATACTTCTTCTAATTTAGTGAAATGGCCTTAAAAAATCCATTATAAAACATAACGTATCCAAATAGTTTTCCACCAAGCATAGATATTGAATATATTTGGCTCCAAGGGAAGAAGGAGGGAAGTGCAGGTGTCCTGTGAGGGAATTCAGCCAACAGATCTTCCTGGAGGAAGCCGCCTGGAGGGTGGGTCAGGTGGCCTCTTATTTTCTTCTTTTTTTTTTAACCTCTGGAGAAAATGGAAACTATTCTTATTCTTTTTTACAAGTAGCAGTATCAGGCATAAAATGATGCCCATTTTGGAATTAGAGCAGAGGTCCCAGAGTCTAAATCCTCCCCCTCGCTCGCTTTAAATCACCTCCCATAAACAGATCACTGGGCATTAATTAGATAAGACCTTTTCTTAGTCAGCAAGGCTCCTGTATCAGCTTTCCCATTCTACATCCATTACCACCCTCTGGTTCAAGAATCCTCCTGACTGGCCTCTGGATGGATGTGTGCACGCGCTCCCTCAGTGTCTCAGGAGTGGCTGTCTATGCCCGATGTCTCTCTTAATCCTTTACCGGTGGCTACTCTCCATATTGGTGGATAGCTATCATTCCCTCACACGTAGACAAGAGCTACATAGGAACAAACTTGCTTTCTGTTTTCTCTCTGGCTCTCTTCTCTATGAAACCCCAAACCTTTCTTCTAGTATCCAGAATTCCCAAAGCAGTACCTCCCATCCCAGGGAGTCCTTAATACATTGATTTTTGACAGCCATAACAAAACCAACAAAAGTACAACAAGACTAACCAACAGTAACGCAGTGTTGGAACTGGGGAGCTTCAACAGCAGGAAGCATCATTGCTCAGAGTTCTGGAGGCCCGAGACTAGGTACCCGGATGAGGAGGTTGGCGAGCTGTCACTCTCCCAGCTTTGTGTGCCTCATGGGGGCAAGGGCTGTCTGAGCAAGCTCTCTAGAGAAACCCACTAGTTTAAATGAACTAGTTCTCTCTGCTCCCTGGGGTGCCGCCATGTGAACACCCACTGGCACACATTCCGGCCACCAGACGGAACCAGCACTCACCAGGCGTTCCCTGCTGCTACAATGGACTGAAACCATGGCCCAGAAGAAACTTCCCCTTCGTCCAGTTGCCCCTGGGAGGTGTGCTGGTCATAGGCACAAGGGAAATAACTAATCCACAGGAACATCGACGGCAGAGCTGTTAACTGAATCTCTTGACCATAGGTTGATGGATGCTTTATCAGTACTGAGATGGGGTGGAAATAAGAACCCTACTTTCCTAGCAATAAGAGTAACCACGTAACAAGTACTTACTGCGCACCCTCTTGCCTTGACTTTAAACACACCATGGGTTTACTATTGATACGCAAGATATTGTGTTGCTGCTACATTTTCCTTTCCCTAAGTATTTTCACTTGCTAGATCTTATCATATTTTGAAGAAAACAAGGAAGACACTGTTAGAGAATTATTTCAAGGTGCTATTAAATTGTTGAGTAGTTGGCACTGTCGCCAGGGAGCCACACTGGCCTGAGTTTGGCTGGACAGTGCCTGCTAGCCATTTCAGCAAAGTTGCTGGCATCGTGATGTGTTCACCCATAAAGTGCTTCTTGCCAACGAGTGTTATGGAATTAACTCCTCATGCATGGATCAATAAACCTCATCCATTTGCCAATGTAATTAAGGGTTAGCAGATGAAGCATTACTGTTAGGTTCAAAGTACAATAGAATGAAGGTTGTTTTGTGACTCGTACTACTGGAGTTTCCTCAAGGATGTTACAGTTCTTACGGGATAGGGATGATTGTCTCTACTACTTGAAGGGGAAGCAGCAAGTGAATTTCCATTGCAAGTTCTTAACTAAGGAGTGAACTGGGCGCCAGCTGTGAGAGACATAGGATGAGCCCAGGACAGCTCGTGCTTTGAGAATGCAGAGCACAGCAGACTTGGCTGTGCTCCAGCGGAGCACTTGGATACTGAGATGGGTCAGACAAACACAATGTAAGGCAAAGCCACCTGATTTAGGCTTGAGAGACTCAGGCCCTGTTACTTGATCAGAGAAAAGTTCACACCCTGCCCTAAGGCCAGGGGGCAAGCTGACCAACATCAAAGACCTCCCAGAATAGTCTGCTTTGACCGTTTGACCTGGGCCTAGAAAACCAGCTTATTATCCATTATTTTTAGGAAATAATAACTTGTTTCCCAATTACTGTTGGATAGTATTAAGTACAGAGGAGAAAAGTTGCTTCTTACCCTCTGAATGATTGATAATTGTGTCTGTGACAGAAACTGACAGTTGACAGATAAACAGGAGAAAGTCAAGTTTATTAACCATGTGGGAATATCACAGGACAGAAGAGTGACTACTCAAAGAAATTGCCATCCCCTGCTCTTAGAGGATGTAGGAGATCTGGACTGTTCTAGAGGGAAAAAAATGAACTCTGAGAAGAATAGGGGCTAGCCTGTGATTGTCTGTGGGGCTCTGTTGACCTCCAGTCTCTCTGTTCCTTTGATATTGTTTATATTCTCTGCTTAGTGAGATTCCCAGGGAAGCAACTCATGACAGTTGTCTTCCTTTTGAGTTTACTAAAATAAATAAACCAGAAAAAGACTGACCTGTGCTTTAGAGAGAAGGACACTGTGGTCTGGAAGCGTACAGTCTTTTTCAACTCAAAGTACGCACCATATCAAAGCACCATAATTTGAGGCATCATTTTCTGAGCCCCAACTCTGGCCACTTGTTCTCTATGTATGTTAGTTAGACAGCCTTTAACCCATAACACCTGTACCAATTGCTTGCATAATAACATCTTATTCTTAAATGCATGTGCACAAAGGACTTTTGTGGTTGTTTTTCATTTGATATGCACAGAAATCCCATAAGGCAGATGTTTTCTAGGATAGATGAGTTCTGAGAACTAAGACTCCAAGAAAGGACTCCAGATAGCTAATCACTGAGAGTGGAGCTTTGATGTTCATTGTCTGTCTGTGCGGCTACTTTTCTTATCTTGGTAGCCCAGTTGCCTGCCTAAGTGGCCCAAACCCTTGAAGTCTATAATGTGTGCTTACTAAGCATCCTCTGTACTTCAGATTTTTAATGGAAATTTTAAAGGAAACAGCAGTCCTTGAGAAATGTTTATAGGCACTCAAATGGATAGTTGAAATTTAAATTCAATGCTGTGTGAGTATAAACTGTCTTCAGAGCTGGCCAGTGGGCAGGGGTATGGAAGATTGAGGGGATGAGTTTTCCCGTTTATCTTAGCAGGACCAGTCTGCCACGGGAACCTCTGTTGCCATAGCTTGTCTCCATGTTGCCTGGGGATGCTTGCACAGGCCTTAACGTCTCCTGGCATTCCATTCCCATCCGTTGATGATGCCGTTGCCTTTCCTGCTCAGACTTTCACATCACTCTAGAAATTTTCTCTTGACCCTCAGGCATAGCAGAGTTTAATTTAGGACTTTTGGTTAGTGCTCTAAGATCATTTATAAAGAAAATAAGTAATTTTGATAGTTTGTAAATACTAACTTACTCAATACACTGTTAACTCTGTTTTAACCAGCCAACACCCAAAGATGTTCTACAGTTTGAAGGATTGGACTTCTCAGAGACTCTTTAAGTCAGTGAATTGTTACCACAACTGGGTACAGTTAGCCAATCACAATTCCCTTTAATCAGCCTCAGCGGCATAATTGTTGCCACGTCATGCCACATCATGACTGTTTCATTGATACTGTGAGCAGAGTCCTACATTCCAAGGCTCCACCTGAAAGGATGGACTTCAACGGGATTTAGTGGCTAGGAACATCTCTGTCACCTACTTTGGTCAATCTATTCATATATAGATGAGATACTGTTAATATGAGTAACAAGAATTTCATTCTCCATGCACAGAACTGTAACATATGAATCTCTCCTTAAGGGAAATTGGATTGATTTTGTCAAGTACACAAGGCTGCAACCCTCCTGCCAGAAGCCCACATTCTAGGTTATTTTATTTTGGTCATCTAGAACCATTCGGGTGGTCCATAGCTCATTTCTAGACTTTTCCATTTTCTGGACTCTTTCTAGCAGTCTTCTTGAACAAATAATTTTCCAAAGCATTAATGGCAAGGTGAAGGTCTTTGCATCTGAAGAGATTGCAAAGTATGATGGATCGATTCTGCTTTACATTAGAGAACGTTGAAGCGTTGTCTAGCGGAAGTCACCCATTAAACTCGGTCCAAGCATTTGTGCAAATGTGCATGATAAAAGTGAAGGATAATTGAGTAAAATAGGTTGCATTACCAACTGCTAGGGCACATATCCATGTGCACATGACAGACACAAGAGCACATACATGATGAAGCCAAGCCCACTGGGAAACAAAGTTATATCCTCCTTAAGGGGCTCTAAAAATTAGCTTCTCACAAAACTTTTTTTTTTTTTTTAGAAAAAGTACTGCAAATTTATAAACAGACACTACAGCACTAATTTATCAACCAAGCAACAGTTTAAGTGGGATGAGAAAAAAGGAAACTGTAATTTAAATTTTTTTAGTATGGTACTTGTGAGAGAGAGTGTGTGTGTGTGTGTGTGTGTGTGTGTGTGTGTGTGTGTGTAGGGATGTATTGAATTTGAGGGTAATTTATGGAAAGTGCTGCTACCATGGTATTTCAAATGCTCCACAATTTGAATTTAAACTACTCAATGGGATCATTAAGATTATTATGCATGTTTTCCAAAGAGTTTCAAATGACAATTTTTTAAAAATGGATGCCCTTTAAAAACCGAAGAATGTTATTGCACTTGTAGA
Organism: Peromyscus aztecus; assembly: GCA_902168405.1. Lineage (NCBI taxonomy): Eukaryota > Metazoa > Chordata > Mammalia > Rodentia > Cricetidae > Peromyscus > Peromyscus aztecus. The sequence continues at coordinate 30,468 of CABHPQ010174283.1, read as the reverse complement.
GATTCATACAGTTTGAAGTAATTGCCACCGCCCCTTCTGAGCAAGTACCTGATGATAAGTGTTCAAGAGACGGGGGTGTTCGAGATGTGCCATGCTGCAGACACACCGTTCAGGAGGAAAAAATGGCTTACAAAGCAGACTTTATGGACAAAGACTTACTTCATTTAGTCGAATTGACAACAGAAAACTGGGGAGGGATATAGTGCTCGTGACCAATGCGAATTAATGTCAGGTAGCAGAGTCAGCATGAAAAGGTTCCTCCAAATTTTGTATGGGTGGGTCACCTTCCATTGTTTGCCTGTTACCAATGAAAACTATACAAAGGGAAGAGGGATACTTACCCATTTTTCAGAAGCTAGGGTGGTTTGTTTGCTTGTTTGGGGCAGTAAATTTGCTATTACACTTTAAAAAAATAATTGTAATTCTGATAATAGGGAATATGCTAGTTCTTTTGTTGTCTGGGTCTTGGGTTTTTGAGACAGGCTCTCAATATGTAGCTCAGGCTGGCCTGGAATTCACTACTGTAGCCCAGTAGACCAAATTGGCCTTGAACTTGGAGAGCACACTCTACCAGAAATATAGAGGAAAACATTCCTTCCTTTCCACACTGTTAAAATCTATTGAATTTACAAACAACATCAATTTCCTGGGCTGCAATTTACAAAGTAGTCCCAATTTCCCCGCGATAGCTAGCAGTTGGCAAACACTGTTCTTTTATTCCAATCATAATTACTAATATTAACTCCCAGATCACACATTAGACTTCTCCAGTAATTATATGTATATTTGTAGGTTACAGAATGACTACTAAAAGGTTAAAAGAGGCTGCCGAGTTCAAAGATGTCTTGTTGGGAGCAGAGGTGGAGGGCTGATACAGATGCAGAGCCAGTCACTGCAGGTGGTTAGATGAACTACTGGGAGTTGGGAGTTGTGGAAGGTTCCGAGCTGAGAGGCAGTGTCAGAGCCGCTGGGGCGCAGTTCCCCACAGGTGTGCACGGCTCTCCAGGCAAAGCAAAGAACGGAGCCAAGAAGGACAAATGGATGAACTTACAATGACAGTTCTAACGGGCCTGGTCAAGTGGTTTGGACCCTGAGGAGCTGAAACTTCCACCCGCCCCCAGTCAGCAGCGCTCAGTCTGTGGTGATAACTTTTCCATCTCCAGTTGCTGATGCCGTAAGCCAAATCAAACTTAATTAATAAATCCAGGTTTAATGAACAAAGCAAAGCAATCTTGTGTAGCATAATATTATTTTAAGGTGTGTTACTTTTGTTTATGTTGCATTTGTTTTAACTCTGTGAAGCTGTGTTACTGTGCCTGTCTAAAGCACCTGGTGGTCGAATAAAGAGCTGAATGGCCAACAGCAAGGCAGGAGAAAGGATAGGCGGGGCTGACAGGCAGAGAGGATAAACAGGAGAAAACTGGGAGGAAAGATCGAGCAGCCAGAGGAGGAGGAGGACTCCTTCCAGCCACCCAGCTACACAACCAGCAGGCCACAGAGTAAGATTTACAGACGTAAGAGAAGAGGAAAAGCCCAGAGGCAAAAGGTAGACAGGAGAATTTAAAGCTAAGAAAAGCTGGCTAGAACCTCAGCCAAGCTAAAGTCGGGCATTCATAATTAATAATAACCCTCCATGTGTGATTTATGTGGGAGCTGGGTGGTGGGCCCCCCAAAAGAGCAAAAACAAACAACCACAATCTCCGGGTGACCCTTGGAAAGGCAGGGGAAGAGACACGGCAGATATGGCTATGGAGTCTTATAAAGCCTATAGATAGGCATGGTCTTGAGCAGCCCCAGAGAGGGACTGGCTTTTGGCTGGCTTTCTCAGGGGCAGGGTTTGGAATGGAGGAGTGAGACCAGAGTGTGGAATGGGGGTCCCTTGCTGGAGATCCCCAGCATCCCAACCTTTCTGGGTATATATAGTCGGCCGCAGGGCTTCCACCTAAACATGTGCGTCCCTGGGGCACATGCTGGGTGGTCCAATGACAAGTGAGTGAGTGAAGCTGTTGTGTCCCAATATTGGTGACGCTCTCTACTTTCCATTCCTTGGCCTGCCAGTATTCAGTAAGTTTTCAGGCCTGTGCCCGTGTGTTCATATGCTCACAGTATACTTTGGTAAGTTTATGTGTTACCTTCAGACTTGTAGGAGTAAGTTATTTAGTCAGCTTTGGCCTCATGGGTGGTGCTGGACTTGTGATGTTTACATGCACAGCACGGTGCAGGATCATCTTCCTGGACATTTGCAAACAAAACGAGCCAAGAGCTGCTCTGGAAAAATGGAATCACCCAGGGAAAAAAGCCACTCACTGTTTTACATAATGCGGGAGTAACAGAGCTAATTACAGCTGATCTCTACCGCTCATGACCACGCCCCTTTCCCAAAGCACTCAGATAGCCGCCATCCCACCATGCTTCATAAACCGCCATTTTGCTTCATTGGACTCCCTGAAAGTTATAGTCACTTCTTTTGGGGGACAGAAATCTATGTCCTTCGACCTCTTCCCGAGTCCTTGTTGTCCTCAGAGAAGACAGTCATCTTCCACTGGACCGTCTGAAGTTCTTGAATCCATCTGAGTCCTCACCTGTTCTGTCTAAGCTCTGTTCTCACTTCTTGCCTGTGAGGATCTCACATGATCTTGACCCCTTTCTGCTGCTGAAGTAGCTCTCTCAGTTGGGGGAGTGCTTGCCCAGGCAGCTGTGAAGCCCGGTTTTGATTTCCAGCACTGTGGTGGTATATAATCCTATAATCCCAGTACTTGGGAGGTGCAGGCAGAGGGATGAGACATTCCAGGTCACCTTCAGCTAGCTACATGGTGAGCTCAACGAAACTCTTAGAACTCGTCTCCTCCTCCAGGTGGAATAAAACGAGGTTGTGCAATTGGCCGTGTTCTCTCTAATCACTTTTAAGCAGAACTGAAATGAAAGGGGATGGCATTTATCACCTAATTGAAGGGTATGTTTCGTCGCCTGCCAGCAGTACCTTACTCATTCTTTAGCGTTTCCACTTTGATACAGGTGGCGTTCATTAGTTCTCGGGTTAAAGAACAGTATGACTTCAGTTCATTCCAGCCTGCCCTTGAGGCAGGTGAGCAGGTGGAACCATTTTTAGTCGATAATAGAACATGGGGAAACGGAGGCTGAGAGGGTTTGAAGGACTTGGCCCATGACTACAGGGCTAGTGTGCAGACTCAGGAAAGGACAAGGCTTTGTGGCTGCCAAGCCGCCCATTTACGTTTGCACATCTGTAAGGCGATTCTGTGGGACTCCCTGCTCTACCTGGATAGAGCACACCTGTAAATGGCAGAGGAGACACGGTTCTGATTCAGTGCCCCCGACAGAGGTGTTACTCAGATCCGAGGAGACTGGGGTACCTTTGAAATCAAACCCTTGGGTTTCTGGAAGCTGCATGGGGGCATTTCTGTGGGCCCTTGCAGTCTCCCTGATCAACAGTGCGGATCTGCAGTGACACATGGTAAAGAGTATTCTAGGAGGAAGGAACTGAGGCTGTGAGTGGGAATCCTTGGAGGGCTCCCTGTAGGAGGATGCCTCTACCAAATTCTGTCAGTGCAAATGGGAGAAACGGGGTTCTGCGAAGTGTGATGTTCCTAAATGAATCTCATAGATTAAATTAAAATGTTTTCATGCATTCTATTTTGATCCTATTTCTCCTCTGCTAACTCCTCTCAGATTCTATACCCACCCTTCTCCCCCTTCTCTCTCTCTCTCTCTCTCTCTCTCTCTCTCTCTCTCTCTATCTATCTATATATATGTATGTATGTATGTATGTATATGTATATTTCTCCCCCCTGCCCCCCCCCCCAGTTTGAACCTGTACAGGTCTTCTGTGAGTTTGTATGTGTATCAGTCCTGTTATGTTTAGAAGACATCCACTCTTTGCGTCAGTCACCTCATTTGACTCTTACAGCCTCCTCTTCTGGGTAGATCACTGAGCCTTTAATTCGGGGAGGAGTATGATGAAGACATCCCATTTAGGACAGAGTGCTCCATAGTGTCTCACTCTACACGTAGTCCAGCTGTAGGTGTCCAATGCTCAGTGGCTCCTCATCTCTGCCAGCTCCTCCAGCCCCAGCAGATGCTTACTCTGGGCTTAATGGGATCAGTCAAGTGCCCCTTTGTCTTTCCCTTTTACAAGTGTGCGCCTTCCAGGTAGAACAGGGAGTCACACACAAATCACCTTCCAGATGTGCAAATGTAAGTAGGAGGCTCAGGAGCCACAAAAACAGCCTCCTCCTTTCCGCCTTCCTGACTCCACCAGCAACGGTCTTCCCACATCTCTCCCATGTCAAGTTGCCTCCTGACTTGACGTTACACATCCCATTTTTAAAGCTCCTGTTTTCATATGAAGCAATATCCCTTACATATTTAATCAAGTGTCCAATAACAGCTGTTTGTGGCCATCTCAGTATAGGCAGCTGGTTCCAAGAATGGAGGCTGCCAGTTCGGTTGGGAGTGAGCCACTTTCAGAGCAGAATGTACCATCCTATCAAGTCGTAGTTAGAGCGTTAATCTGGATGTTAAAGGGGCTCCTGGACTCTGCGTGTAAGCACTGGAGAGCCTGGGAGTAAAAGGGCGAATTAGAGGGATGTTGCAATTATCTATTGTCAGTACTACTGGGAGAAAACTAAGTAGGGTTCTCAGTTTCTTCGTGATGTATATTATCTGTAGCAGTACTTACAAACCTGATCTGGATATCAAATGAACTTCCACTTGGGATAATGAGTGTAAGCTCATTAGCCGCCTACAATTTGTGCTGTGTTAAAAGAAAGGTGGGTTTGTGAGTTACTCCCTGTGGTAGATTGAATGTCATTGGCCCCTATAACCTCATAAGGAGTGGCACTATTAGGAGGTGTAGCCTTGTTAGAGAAAGTGTGTCATTGTGGAGGTGGGCTTTGAGGTCTCCTATGCTCAAGATACCACCCAGTGTCACAGTCTACTTCCTGTTGCCTGCGTATCCACATGCAGCAGCTCCTTCAGGACCATGGCTGCTGCCCGCACGCCACCATGCTCCCCATCATGATGATAATGGACTAAACCTCTGAAACTGTAAGCCGCCACCTCAATTAAATGTTCTCCTTTATAAGAGTGATCGTGGTCATGGTGTCTCTTCACAGAAATAGAAACCCTAACTAAGACACCTACTATCTTGCCAGTAGGAAAAAGAAGAAGAACTTAGATGAATACTCCTCAGGGATGTGATGGACAGTGTTTTCAAGGGGGGGGGGGGGGGGCTGGATAAAGGGACCAGGGCTAGCCTTTCCAGCTGAAAGCGAAACCAAAACAGGACCTCTTTGTAAATGACATACCTTCCCCAGTGTTTCATCCTGAATTTTGGGCAAAGGGTCCTAGTTATTAATTTATCCTGGGCAGAAATGAAACAGTCAAACCAGCCTGTGCCTCTCACAGCTAGGGAGAGGTTGTCTTTCCCAGCAATTGGAAATTCCCATCAGTAAATAGCAAAGTCCAAGTCAGTATCTCATGATACTTAGCATCATTCTTGGCACTTGAATCAGTTTCCCTCGCCTAAAACTCCCTGGTAGTGTACAGAGTTCAGCATTTACATTGAAGAGACATCACCCTGCTACTTTCTACTTTATAAAATGTGGTGATAAGGGATCAAGGTCTTTCAGCTTTCTAAAGCAAGTATTTCTGCCTACTAAGGGAGGCTGATTTAAAAAAAAAAAAAAAAAAAAGAGGTTCTAATTTTGTTAGGTTGTCAGAAACGCTACATGGATTCATCTTGTGTTAAGTGCCTAGCACAATGTCACCCTCCTGGTTGATACCCTGTCAATGCTGACTAGCATCATCGTCTTTGAAAATGTCTCTGACAACGTACGTTTTCTGGCAAGTAGATTGTAAGTATGCTGTGAGCATTTGTATTGTGTCGTCTTCCTTCAGCCGTTTGCTTTTCCCTCCTGTTCCTCTTTCCTGGCAGTACTTCAGTCTGGATGAATGCACTACTTGTCTCTTGCTTGCCAAAGCAGCTGACTAGGGTGAGGGCAGAACACAGGCAAGCGTGATGATGTCACTGTACATTTTGACCAACAGAGATCTGGGCCTCAGTCCACGCTGCATTCCTACCTTCTGCCCCCAAGCATTTGATAAATTCTGTATTCTTGCCCGGTTTCAGTCTGTCCCATCCCTACTCCTTTCTCGAGAGATGGTTTTACATCATTCTTCACAGTGAAATGGAAACTTCCAGAAGAAACTCCCTCAGCTCCTGTCTTAGTCAGTGTTCTATTGCTGTGAAGAGACACCATGGCCACGGCAATTCTTATAAAAGAAAGCATTTAATTTGGACTTGCTGACAGTTTCAGAGGTTTAGTCCCTGATCATGGTGGGGGGACCATGGCAGCACATTTGCACATGTGTTGCTGGAGAAGTAGCTGAGAGTTCTACATCCGGACCTGCAGGCAACAGGAAGAGAGAGACTCTGGGCCTGGAATGGGCTTTTGGAAACCTCAAAGCCCACCCCCAATGACACACTTCCTCCAAGAAGGCCACACCTCCTAATCCTCTCAAATAGTGCCACTCCCTAGTGACTAAGCATTCAAATCTTTGAGCCTATAGGGGCCATTCTCATTCAATCCACCACAGCCACTGATATCAAACTTTTGCCCCTTATTGCTCATTAGATTGTCATATGTTTTGAGCCTGTCCTCTTCTGCCTTCTGAGGCCTTTATTCCACAAATTATGCACTCTTTACCCTGCATTTTCTTCCTTCTCTGTCCGTTGGAGTCTTCTCAATGATCTCCAGACATGTTCTACTATGACCTATATTGTACTTCACTGATTCCATGGCTTCCTCTCGGCTATACATTTTTGCACTCCTTCACAGCTAACATTTAAAAGTAGGTTGTTAAAAATCTGCCCCATATCTTCCCTCCTGCCTAGTCCCATCCCCATCACGACCACATGATTACATTGCCTGAGAGGACATCTCTGACTCCCATGTAGCTGAGATATAGATCTAAATCATTTGTGTTCATTTGCTATGACATATCTTAGTGATGGATGGTCATTTCACCCAAGATCTCCTCCCAACTTCCTTGGCACCCTCAGTCTCTTGGTTTGGTTTTTTTTTTGTTTGTTTTTTTGTTTGTTTTTTTTTGGTTTTTTTGGTTTTTCGAGACAGGGTTTCTCTGTGTAGCTTTGCACCTTTCCTGGAGCTCACTTGGTAGCCCAGGCTGGCCTTGAACTCACAGAGATCCTCCTGCCTCTGTCTCCCGAGTGCTGGGATTAAAGGCGTGCGCCACCACTGCCCAGCTGCTTTCCCAATTTTTCAATACTGTCACTACTGACATGTTTCAAATAGCTACCTTAATGATACACATTTATCTCAACCTTTCTGATAGCTATATGATAGTGTCTCATTAGAGTTTCAGTTTGCCGCTGTCTAGTAGTGAATATAGTTAAACAGCAGCGCTAGAAAGGATGGGGAAAATCTAGATAATCCATGCTTTGCAGGTAGAATGCAAAATGGCATGATACCTTAGAGACCAGTCGGGAGTTTCTTCTGAAACTATACTCTGACTCAGAAGCCGTACTCCTAAGCATTTGTTCCAGAAGAGAACGAAGGCTTGGATTTGTTCAACATCATGTTCATAGCAGCTTTGTTCCTAACAGCCTCAGCCTGGAACAATTCCAGATGTTCTTCAACAGGTGAATATATCAACCTTCTTACCCTGGAGTACTGTTCAGCCATAAAGAAGCAGCAAGGAAAATAATGCTGAATGAAAGGCCAGCCTCCAGAGAGATTACATACTAGCTGATTCTTTACCTGACATTGCAGAAATGGAGAGGAGCTTAGTCCCAGGTCCCATCTAAGTAGCTAAGAAGTCTTTATTTAAATTACCTATTTATTTGCCATGTACCCAATCAGTAATGAATTCCCCCGCGGGCAGAAGTGCTCAATTTTTGTTTTGTTTTCTTTGGGTAACAGTGGGGATCAAACCCAGGACCTTCTTTCTACATGCTAGACCAGCACTCTACACCTGAGTTTAGTGAGTTTTTGTTTGTTTGTGTTTACCAAGGGGTAAAACATGAGGAGTTCTGAATGGATATGAGATTACGAACTAGGAAGCCCCCACCCCCTACACACACACACACACACACACACACACACACACACACACACACACAATCCTAAGGAGTGGCTGAGGTAAATTGCCATGTGCCTGTTAAAGGCTTCCACAACCCTGCAACGTGAACCTGCGCTCCTGAGCCTCTTAGTTATTTCCTACAAACGTTGCCAAAATTATTTTCAGTTTGCTTTTACATTCTCCCCATCTCTCCCACATTGTGTAGACTAGAATAAATCAATGTCTAACCAGAACTGACTGGTTTGTAGGGAGGAGGGGTGGGGTTGACAGGGATGGGGGAAGAGGAAGGAAGGTGGGTTAAGGTAATCAGCAGGCACTGTATGCATTTAGTAAATTCTTAAGAACAAATTTAAGTCATAAAGGACATTTTAGACTTCCTCACTTTTTGGTGTGAGGCTAGCCCTCATAAAGAAAACAGAACTAAAGAATAGAAGCAACAGTCCTGAATCATGAAGGGAAAGTAAGGGACCGCTAGTGAAATGTGCCTGGAGTCCCTCTGGTGGGCACAGGTCCGCATCACAAACAGCCCAGCTGGAGTGGCCATTGGCTTCCTTGGAGTGGGTAGCTGACAGAGGTTCATTGATGTTTCTTTTGAGGGAGCAGAACAGCAAATTAAAAAAATCAGGCCTCCTTCATTGTACAGAGACAAACAGAGCCCCACCCCCAGGCCAGCAATGGTGACCAGCAGTCTACCCAACTGAAGCCTATTCACATGTGGCATGTGTGCAGCCCTAATTAGCAAAGGGATATTCAGGCTCCCTTGGAGGCTGTCCCCTTTCAGTAAGCTTCCCATCCAATCAGGGCGTGAACCTTGTGAAGCTGCACTCTCAGGTGCAGGGACAATATGGTAGCTACTGGGCACAGCTGGAGCCTTCAAGGAACTCACATTCTTTTACCCATTAGGGACTTTGCTCTTGTCCTGTGTGATAAAGTTGCAAAGTGTATAATTTCCTTTGCAGCACAAGAGACACATCCTCCCTCCCTCCCTTCCTCTCTCCCTTCTTCCTTTTTTATTGTTGTATTTGATATTTTTTGTTGTTATTGTTGTTGTTATTTTGGCTTTTTATTTATATGTTTGGTTGGGGTTTTTTGTTTTTGTTTTTTGTTTGTTTGTTTGTTTTTTGAGACAGGGTCTCATTATGTAGCCCAGGCTGGACTAGAACTGAGAATCCTCTTGCCTCAGCCCGGTGGGTACTAACATTATAGGTATGCACTACCACACCCAGCTGGGAGTCCTTGTCTTAACTGACACCCAGCTAGGCTTTTCTTGGAGACCTAGAAGCCTCCAGCTGAGAATATGTGAATCATGGGCAGAAATCGCCAGAAAAGAGGGCTTCGTTCAGGAAATAGCCTGGTTTTTAAGAAGGGTTTTGGATACTCTTTGTAAGCGGTATTGCCTTGTATCCTCTTCTACATTGCTCACACATGGACACTTGATATGGATAACTGATAGTTCTTTGAATGTGTATTCCAGTGTTTCTGTCCTCTAGCTGTGTATTAGAAGAATTACCGGAAGAATTTTTTTTTTTTAATTCTGTTGTCCAGGTCTGTATTGGAGAACGATAAAAGATAAAATAAATAATCTCTCAAAGTGAGGCCTGGACGTTGGCAGTTTATTGTTGTTTTGAATCACATAGTAATCAAATATCGTAGAAGAATTATTGGGGGGGGGGGAGGGAAGGTTGATTGAGGGTCTCCCAGTGGAGCCCTAGTTGAGAAACTCATGATGTAGCCCAGACAGCTTCAAAATACGTGTAATTCTCCTGCCTCAGCCTTTGGAGGGCAGAGATGACAGGAAAAAGGACCAGCCAGGAACCGTGTCACAGAAATTCTGAGGAGCCTGTGTGTGAGAACGTAATTCCCCAGTCATCACTAGTTTAAAGTGAATGCTCAGATTTTCTGGCATTTTCTCCAGTGACTCTGTTACTGTCTCCCACCACTATCTTGCTCCCAATTTATATTCTGCTCGACTCGTGTCATAGGGCAAGGAGGGGCAAATAAAAGAAAGTACCCTTTTCCAAATGCATTTCCAAGTGCAATTTTAAAAAAAAAAAAATCATCAGAAAAAGCCACAGAAGAGATTTTGGGCGCTGCCCAAGAAGAAATGTGGCAGCAATTAATCTATGCAGGGCAGGGCTACCCCACAGGAGATCTTAGCCTGAGGCTGTTGATATTCTGGCCATGACCTGTACGTTAGAAAGGAACTAGATAACCAGCAAAGTCCTGCCCCCAGGCTCAGTAGGTTCAAGTGCTTGCTGCACAAAAGTAATGACCTCACGCCCCGGATCCATGGCAAAAGAGAACAGACTCCCAGAAGTTGTTCTCTGACCTCCACACACTCATGGTGGTATTTGTGTGTGTGTGTGTGTGTGTGTGTGTGTGTGTACACATATAAACACACTAATAATAATTTAAATTAACTAAGAAAAAGAAGAAAAGAAGAGGGAAAAGCCATGGGGCCAGCAAGATACCTCAGCAGGTAAATGCACGTGCTAGAAAATATGGTGGTCTGAATTTGAACTCTAAAACCATGTGACAGTGAAAAGAGAGCCTGTACTCCAGAAAGCCATCTTCTGGCCATCAGGGAGCATTGTGGCACTTGTATGCACACCAGCCCCCCACATAATCATAATAAACGAATGGTTCTAAAGACGATTTTGCCAAGACTTGTGTCTCTGTGATCACAGTGGCAGTGGGACAGGGAACTTGGTGGAAAGCTTATGTTAACAGTAGGGTTTGGGGACAGGTGCTGGGGATACAGGCCTTTAATTTCTGCACTTGCAAGGCAGAGACGGGCCGATCTCTATGAGTTCGAGGCCAGCCTTGGCTGCAGAACTAGTTCCACGACAGCCAGGCCTAGGATTAAAGGTGTGTGCCACCACTGCCCAACTTGAATCTATTAAAAAAAAAAAAAAGTAGGATTTATTCATCAGATTTACCCTTGTACTCCCACCTAGCATTACTAGGAAAGGTAGCCCAACCCCATATTAAATCATTATTACAATTTTAAGAAAAAACTCAGTGCTTCAGCACCATAGTTTATTTTATTTCTTTCAGTGATGACCCCCTGCTGCTTTCCTCTTGTGGGTTCAGGTCTGACCCCACTTACCTGCTAGCTCCACCATTTCTCTAGAACCCTACGGTTCACACTGCAGTCTCAGCGGCAGACACATGGGGAAAGAGGGTGGCCAGGGCCTTGTGAGGAGCTGGTGCTGATTGTCAACCCGGAAGAGTAATGTCCTGTTCTTTCTGCTCGGATTCCATAGTCCGGGGCTCAGGCTGTAATTACGAGAAGGGGTTGGAAATGTGCCTAAGCTGTGCCCCAAATCAGGCTGCTTTGATGCATGTCTAGCTAGTCTTCGCTGTGCTGTCTGTGATCATTACAGGACCATGCTTGTTGTACTTGCGTTTGAAATAGTAAACCTCTCTAGTATCTCCAGAGCAAACTTTGTGGTTTATTTAGCTTTCTTCTCTAAGTAAAATAAGTATATGTAAGTATAAATTATTTTTGTTCCTATATATGTTTCTTATAATGATCTGACTTGAATTAATGACTAAAACATATACTTGGTTTGCCCAATTAGGTAATTTAACCTCTAATTTCTGTTCGAAAATTGGGGTTCGCCTTACTTGCGAGGAAGAAAATATATATTTACTTATTAACAAAACTCATCTGGAGGCCTGCTGTTTATGAGCTCTGGATGTTGACTGGGCAGTGACAAAGCCTTGAGACTGGGGGGTTTCCTTTCTAATAAGGGAGATGCACAGAGCTTTTTCAGAGCAAACGGACATCGTCCTAAGAGATGTATGACAAAGGATCCTGACCTAGACAGAAGGGTTGAGGCAGACATTCCTGAGGAAGTGATACCCTACTGAGCTCTGAGCAAGAGCTTCGACATCTCAGACAGTGGAACATGCTGACTGGATGACTGAAAGAGGCCAGCCGGTGTGGTCAGAGACTGAGCAAGCAGCATGAAGGAGGATGGGTTTTGAGACGGATGGAGGTCTTGCTGAGGATTTTGGCCTTTCTCCCAAAAGGAAAAGACGGCTCAGCTATTTCATTATTTCTTACATACTCATCCATTACCAGCTTTTCCTGAAAGGTCTTTGGCAGCAGGGGAGAGGGAGAAGCAGCCTCGTGGAGTGAGTGAGCAGGGCATCATCGACTCCCTAAGTGTTGTGGTTTCTAGCCACACACCATGTATTCCACATCTCTCCAATTTGCCTTACTCTCTAAAGCTAAAAGGAAGATGAGCTTAAATTAAACATAGCTCGGCTCAAACATAACCTAAAGAGTAAACCATGTTTCCTGCCCCAGATGTGTGCACAGCTGCGTTTTCTACCACATGATTTAGGAGAGACACCTTGAACTTGGAGCCATCTCTGTCTTTTCGTATGGTTACCAATTCTTATTACAGATGACTTTCTGGCGCCTGTTTCTAGAAACAGGTCCAGTGTAAATCCTTCTGGTGCTTAAGCCAGGACACTCTCCACTTCTCGGTATAGGATGAGCTATGGTGCTCCTGTTTTCATAATCTGAAAAGTATCCCTCCTGACTGAGCTAGATCTCTTTAATCTTCATTTCTTTTCTTCCCATTGAAATGGCAGGTTTCCTTTCCAAAATTTGGCCAGGCTTTAAAATTGGATCTCAAAACTGCCAACCTCACACATCTGCCCTGACAACAAATTTGTTGATCGTGTTTTCTCCTCAAGGAATAGAGTAGCTCTGAGAGGCATTGTCTTTACTTAGTTGTCCTGGAAACACAGATACAGCTCTGGGCTCCAAGCCGAGGGTTGTGGGCTTTAGTGACTTGGCAGAGCACAGCAGGACAGAAGCCGGCAAGGCATGAAGTCTGTCTTTGTCATAATTTGCTAGAAAGCCAGTTCTCAGTATGTTCTTCCCCAGACTACCACATACCATAGAGGTGGGGGATAATTCAAGTGGCTATCAGGTATATAAGTCAGTCCTATCTGTCTTACCCATGATGCCTCATGGGTGACTGTTCCTACAGATTATATGTTGCTCACAGATTAAAATTGTAGAAGCATCTAAATCTCCACATGTAGAAATCCTGTGAATTAGAAGGCTTGGGTTTGACCCACACTGTCTGAGATTGTCTGACCACATGTGTCCTGTGCTACACCCATCCTGACCTGGTTTATATCCCCCAAGAAGTCGTGTCTTACCTTGCCTTTCTCATTCTATGCCTGGCATCGGAGTACCCTGATCACATTTTCATGTCTAAATGTTATGTGACCAATTCCAGCATTATCTTGTCCTTGAAGATTCCCATTGTTCAAAGTGATCGTTTCCTATCCTGCTTGCTCTATGACATAGATATCTTCTTCTTCTCCTCCTTTTTCTTCCTCTTCTTGTTTTTTTCCCCATGAAGCTTGAAGACAGTTTCATTAGAGTTTAAAAGAAAAACCCTCAGAGTAGGCAAGCTCTAAATCTCAGCAGCCACCTGGTGGGGGAGACTGGAGGAGAGAAGGCATGGGGGTCAGACACATGAGGACGAGGAGCAGCCATGTATGTGGTGGGGAGACTGCAGGAGAGAGGGCATGGGGGTCAGACACATGAGGACGAGGAGCAGCCATGTATGTGGTGGGGAGACTGCAGGAGAGAAGGCATGGGGGTCAGACACATGAGGACGAGGAGCAGCCATGCGGTGGGGTGAGGAGCTCTAGAGAAAGAGTAAAGAAGTCCAAGTGTTGGAGAAGACAGGCTGAAGCAGAAGAAAGGCAGAGATTACACTTGTCTGAACGATTCAGAAAATTGGTCAGGTTTGGTTCTCCACTAAGAAAGGAGGCTGGGGAACAGAAGTACAGCATCTCATTAGAGAGCTGGTTATTCCAACTGTCTCTTTAGTGTGGCGATGGGCCAGCTGCCTTCCAGAGGGTGGTCTCTTGGCCAGATGATTGACACATCCCAACGGGAACGTTAACTCTCCATCCAGGCTAGAGATGTTATTCACACGACTGTAAGTTTTTTCTTAGCAGGCCTTTATTGCTATTCTAAATTGCCCTTTAAGAAGAGGTAACCCTAAAGTCATTTAGGAACCAGATTCAGAGTCAGGGCCCCCAAACCCTTTTGGCATCTCTGGCCTCTGGCAATGATGAGTGTGTCATGGGGCCCAAGGACATCTTTGGCTTAGCCAAGAGAAAAAAATGATTGCTTTCCCTCCAGGGCTTTTTCTTCTAAGCTAGCCTATTCACATAACATAAAACATAAGTAACAGTGGTCACTGTAATAGGACATGAACACAGGGCTCGTTTACCACATTGCATCCTCTTACTTAACAAAGGAGAAAACCAAGGCTTAGACAGATGGATCATTTTTCCATTTAACGTAATTCTTTTTTCTTGAATTTATTTTTATCTTGTGAGTATTTGCCTGCAATTATACACACATATACACGTGTGTGTGTGTGTGTGTGTGTGTGTGTGTTTGCACATACACACTCATATGTATTACACATGGCCACAGAGACCAGAATAGATTAGATTCCTGGGAACTGGAGTTACAGACAATTGTGAGCCACCACATAGGCATTAGGAACCAAGCCCAATTCCTCTACAAGATTAGCAAGTGCTCTTAGCCACTGAGCCATCTCTGTAGCCCCTAACATAGCTTTTAAGCAAACTTGAAATTGGCCCCAGTCTCTGGGACCTGTATACTTATTAATGCCTCCTGGTGTTTTCCCAGCTCAGGAGATAATGCAGATCGCAAGTCTTGCACTCTCCAGGAGGATAGTGATGTCTGTTCACTCTCCCAGACATTTGAAGATCCCAAAGCTGCTTTCCTCTCCAGGCTAAGCATCCAAGTGTTGTTGTTGTTGTTTACTTGTTGTCTCTTTGTTCTTTGACTCTTGGGGAGACCTGCCACCCAGCTCCCAAATAAATCATACACACGGAGGCTTATTCTTTCCTATGAATGACCAGACTTAGTTTTGCTTGTTTCTTGCCAGATTTTCTTAACTTAAATTATCCCATCTACCTTTTGCCTCTGGGCTTTTACCTTTCTCTATTCTGTATACCTTTCTTTACTTCTTACTCCATGTCTGGCTGTGTAGCTGTGTGGCTGGCTGCTGGCATCCTCCCTGTTCTTCTCTTGCTTTCTTTCCCCAGATTTCTCCTCCTATACATTCTCTCTGCCTCCCAGCCCCGCCTCTCCTTTCTCCTGCCAGTTAGCTCTTTATTAGACCATCAGGTGTTTTACACAAGGCACAGTAACACAGCTTCACAGAGTTAGACAAATGCAACATAAAAGAATGCAACACATCTTTGCATCATTAACCAAATATTCCACAGCATAAACAAATAGACCACTGTCTTAGAATAATATTCCACAACATCCAAGTCCACTCCACTTTTTCTTCCATGTCAGCTTTACAGCTATGCCTACAAGCATCTCCATTGCTTGGCCCTGGGCGGAATCCAGTTCTTTTATGTACATCATAAAGTATAGGATATGTCTCTTGGAGATAGGACTTAGGGAGATGGGAGAAATAGTAGTATGTAGTTTCTAGTGTCGAGAAACATGTTAGTGAGCCTGAATGTACCACACGTCAACTTGGTCAAGCACTCATGGCAACTGTGAGATAAGATCCTGGCAAGTGCTGAGTAGAAACAGCCTGTAACATCTGAGAGAAGGCAGGTTGCAAACTGAGAAGTTCCCATCTAGGTTTTATGGTTGAATCTTATGAACTGCCTCTCACTGGGGAATTTTTTAGCTCAGTGCCCTAAAATACAGCTGCAGTTGATGGCTTAAAAGTGTGGTTAACTATTTGTGATGAAGAACTATTTAACTGCCAGTTCGGCTACGTGTGTGTGTGGTGGTTTTCTTTTCTCGGGTGTGAGCCGGGTCTTCTCAATAATGAAAGATAATCCAGATTTAGTCAGCAGTCTTGTACCAGGTTTCCATTCAGCCTGCCACAGCAAGAAGATTCCAATTTTACAACACCGCCTTTTGCTTTAAAAATAAATAAATAAAACCTTCCACTCAACCAGTTAGATTTTTGACTCCCACAGCGCCTCCAGTAACTGCTAACAATGTCTGCACTTCCTTTAGAACGTTTCACTCTATTCTTGAATAAAAAAATGTAATCAGAAAGAGTTATTGCTCTTTTAATACCCATTTAACCTTTATATTCGCAGCGGATAGCAAAACCACTTAAAATTTAAAGCTCTCTTTTTATGGACTGGTATGCAGATCCATTTCTTCAGAGATTTTTTTACAGTCATTGAAGCATGACACACAGGTCCCTACCCACATCCCCGCTCTACCACTGACTGCTTTCCGTCGCCATGTACTTGGGTCGATTAATTATTTTAACAGTGACTTGCTGTTTTAAGGAAGTTCTTTATTAATGCCACTAAATCCCTTTTTATGGTTGAAATAATTCTTCTTTCCACGATGAGAAGTATTTCGTGTTTTTAATCTTTGGACTACGTCAGTGTCTTTCTGCCTATAAAGTGTTCCTGGCTGTCCTAATTTTATAGGCTTTCCCAGAAGAAAGGTATGTAAGTGCAGATCAGAGCACTGTCTGAAATTAAATTTGTAATTCGGGCTTCACTTTCGTCCTTCAAGCAGCTTTCATGCACAGCAGCATGTAACACAGTAGTGTCTTGATTTCTTAAATTTTCTTATTATGTAAGTATTTCATCTTGTGTCCAAAATCCAATTACACAACAGTATAGAAAATAAAGAACAAAATCCTTCCAAAACTCTCCCTAGAAGAAGTCACTGTTGACAGCTTAAGTGTTCCCCTCCTGAATTCTTTATACACTGTAAAACCATGTATGTTCACATCAAATACTTGCAGCATATGCATATTATTATATGTCTTGCTTTTGCTTTTATCCGGACAATGTATGCTTAGTGTCTCTGTCCAGAAGGCAGTGCAATATTTTCCTTTACTGCTGTCAAGTAATTCAGTTGGCTACTTGGGCCACAACACTGTTAGCTACTTTTCCTCCTGATGAGAATTTGTGTTTCTGGTTTTGCCACTAAAGGTAAATTTATTTATGCAGTTATGCACATTGGACTTTAAAACTTTCTTCGGGGTTGATTTTTGGAGTCAGCATGCTAAGTCAAAAAAAAAAATGTGTGTGGACTTCCTTTTCAATGCCTACTGTAATATCACCCAGGAAGAAGTTCAGTTCACTGTTCTCAGGAGTATCTGAGACTTTTTAAGTCCCCACTATCTGTGACCTTGAACATCTTTTACTTTGTTTGCCAACAAAGTTGTCTGAAAGTGGGATCTCAAAGTTTAATTTGTATTTTCGATGAGTGTGTGTGTGTGTGTGTGTGTGTGTGTGTGTGTGTGTGTGTG
>CABHPQ010174283.1:0-12912 GCA_902168405.1 Peromyscus aztecus | reverse complement strand
AGACCCTTGCTGCCACTTTTTCCATTTTCTGCTTGGGTTATTCGTGTCTCCCTAAAGACTGTATTGGAAGTTAGATGAGGTTTAGCTTTTTGTTAATGGTTCTTTTGAAGCCGCTCTTCAGAGCTGCGAGCCCCTTGGTGGGGAGAAACAGCCCGGCTGATACGTTCAGCCTCAAACCCCCTTCGCTGCTGCAGCCACTAACGAACCCTGCTCAAGCAGAGTATCCCATTTTCTCCTTCCGATTCCTAATGGCCTTTAAAATTAAGTTTAAACAAAAGTTTCTGAGCCTAAAAAAGGAAGTCTGAAAACATTGCTTTTGAGGAAAGAGCTCTGTTTTTTCATAAAGAGATGTTGTAGAGCCCAGGCCATACAACAACAATACTACAACTTAGTATTGGCAAATTGGAGGACCCTTTAAAGATTTAGTTTAGTTCCAGTTTTATTACAAGCACCAATATAATATAAACTATAATTAATATAAGTTGATATGCTTATAATACAGAGCTGTGATTAATACCACAGCCTCCACTTGTATTTGAAACCGTGAGGTACTCATATGTCTATAAACAATACTTGGAGCTTATGATTGTGATGATGATACACACATATATGTTTATTATCTACCACTTTACTTAGTGCATATATGATGTATTTATTTGAGTACTTTGCTTACTCAGGGCCTGGTCAAAATCTGTTACAGTTCTATGTAGCTTATTTGAGCCAAGTTTTCAATTCTGTTGGTTGAGTGAATTTTTGTGAACGTCGAGGCAGCTGATACTGGAGGGGTACCCACAACCATAGGGTCCTGACTCCTAGGGCAGTATACGTTCCATCCCAGCCATTCACTGCTGACAATGGTGGGCTGGTCATCTTACTTAAGCTTCAGTTTTCCCTTCTCTTTTTCAGTTGTAATAACAATGCATGTGTTGACATCCTGAATGGACTAGAGATTGGCAGATGATGATGGTTCCTACTTTTGTGAATAAGCTTCAGTATCTTTAAAAAAACAGAGTGATTATCTGAATATCTTTAGCTCTTTGTTGCAGTAGTAACAGTAGGATCACTTTCAATCTAACTGCAGCAATTAATGTTTTTATTTTAGCATATTAAATTATTATGTAGAACCGTGTGGATGCTTCAACTCTAAGCCTCTACTTTGTGGGCTTGCTTTTTTGCAGTGTTATGTTTCAGATCATCTTTGAAAATAGCTCTGGGTTTAATTCTTTCACTTTCCCTGAAATAAGAAAAGTCGTGACTGCAAAAAGCCAAGGAATGGCTAACTGGTCAAGGTGGTCACCTGGGAGCAGTTTGCCAAATGCTTCTTTCTGTGTTCCATCCTTTGAGGACCTGGTTTCAGCAACCATCTACAGAATTCCTAATACTAGATCAATCATTAAAAAGGACATAATAGAGCAGGCCAAAGACTTATTAAAATAGGTTTTAAAAATGGGAAAGCAGTAGATTATTGTAAAATGAAATGTAATAGTAGGTTGTCATAGCATACTGTGAGTTCCTGTTAACTTGTAATTTTCAGTTAAGGTAGATTCATTCAGGCAGACTTCTTATTCTGCTGGTTCTTCCACTCTTCCCACCCACATCCCCTCATCTGCTGTGACTCCCGAGCCTTGAGTGCAGGAGTTATGTTGTAGATGTATCAGGTGGGGCTGAGAGGGGGAGAAATAGTCTTCTCCAAAGAAGAGTCCCCCAGTTGGTTATCTGATACCACATGGTCAGCCCTGAAGGAATATATCTACAAGTAACTTTACAGACTGAGAATGTTGTGTTTATTTATTTAGAAGTGTGTGTGTGTGTGTGTGTGTGTGTGTGTGTGTGTGTGTGTGTGTGTGACAAAAAATTAAAGAAATAGAGACTGTGGATTTGAGAGAGAACAAACATGGTTCATGGGGAAAGTTGGAAGGAGAAAATGGAAGAGGGAAAACTATGATTATATTTTAATTTCAGTAGTTTTAATTATTCATTCAGTAGTGCCTTCACAGTCTTCAGGTGTGTGGTTTATGTGAAGTTGAACTTTGGTCCTAACTGGCAGAACACAGTGACTGAAATGCATACTGTTTACCAGTCCATTCATGGCCATTGACCAACGAAATTCCATTTAAATGTTCAGTAAGCCTCTACTCTAGTCAAGACAAGTAGGGTGTTGTTGTTGGACCTCCTCATTTTATTTATAAAGGAATGAGTCACAGGAAAAAAAATGAGTATCAAATGATACCTAGTGAGTATCTAAAATGATACTTTTAGTGCATAATATAAATAAATTTCTGTATCAGTGTGTACTTGGCCCATTTGTCACACACTCTGGAAACAGCTCTGAAGAGAAAATGTCTTTATCCATCCATCAGCACTGCCTTCATGTTAGTCTGACTTCATATCTTTCTTCCTTACCCTGGAGACCAGCACCCAGACTTACAATACCACACATTGTATATACTTACCACACGTTAGCATTGGCTCCCATTGTATATGCTTACCGTTGGCTACTAGTATATGTGCTTACCACCCATCAGCATAGCATTGGCCACTATTGGTTCTGCTTATCACACATTAGCGTTGGCTACTCGCCTCTACGCCTTCATGCAGTTGGTTGTTATTTTGGTTATTCTGTGTTGTTAGGTCCTTATAAGACTTGAAGTTGAGTCATAACTTTTTTGTTTTTGTGTTGTTTCAGAGAAGTTTTATAATTTTAGATTTTGGAAGGTTTTTCTTGTGTCAAGTTAGTCTTTATAAAGTGAACAAGGTTCCGTTATTGTCTGTCTTGCTCATTATGGATCCCACCCTGTTCCAGCACCATTTGTCAATTAGCGGTCTGTCGGTCGTGTGAAGGACATGTGTCTGTCTCAGCACCCACAGTCTTCATCTGCCTGTGTGTGTCTGCCCATCCTCTAATCCCCACACTGTCTTGACTCTAGCTGTATAGTCAATACTGAAATCAAGTGCTTTATTGTGTTTTCCTTTTTAAAAAATTATATTGGGTGTTCTGATTACTTTGCCTTTAATTAGTTTGTCAGTTTTTAACAAACATCCTGCTGGGATTTTGATTAGAATTGTGGTGAATCTAGGGATAAGTCTAAGGAGAAATGAGATATTTACAATACTGATTTTTTTTTCTTCTATCCTTGAATATATTATACTTCTCCATTTACTTAGGTTTCAGTTTGTTTAATCACTGTTTTTTAGTTTTCCAGTTGGAAATCTTGTACATATTTTGTAAGGTTTTTAATAAGTGTCTCATGATTGGAAGGATTTTGTAAATAGAACTGTAAAAAAAAAATCAGTTCCAAAATAGTAATTGTTACTATATAAAATTAATGTTCATTTTTACATACCAGTGTCCTGTGACCCTATTAAATTTATTAATCACAGAAGCTCTAACTTAAAAATTGGAAGATGTTTATGAACACCGTTTCTCTAAATAAGACTTCCTTCCTATTTCTTACTCTTCTGAAATCCGAGACATCTCTGTTCTGTGCTCCATTTGCCTTGGCTAGGACCTCCAGTGAGATGGTGACCAGAAGAGGCATGAATGGCATCCTTGTCTCCTTCATGATCTCGGGAAAATCACTGAGGATTTGTCTGTGATGCTAGATGTGGGGTTGTCATAGGTACTCTCATCACGGAGAGGAAGTCCCTTTTTAATCCCTATTTCTAGGAATCTTAATCATGAAAGGGATTGGATTTCATCAGATGTTTTTCAGTATCAGTTGTTGATTAAATGGCATTTTCCTTCTATGGTCTTCTAATATGAAGGAATATACATGTGGATTTTTAGTACTGGAGGGACCTTGCATTCCCAAGATGAGCTGACTGGAGTGTGATGTGCCAGATGTTTCAACCATGGTTGGATTTAACTTGTTAATCATTTTTAAGGAGTTGGGCGTGTGTCATGAGGGACACTGATCCGTAGACTTTTTTCTTTTTGTAACATGTTTAACTTTATTTGGTATTAGAGAAGTGCTGGCCTTGTAAAAGAAGTTGGCAGTGCTCTTCTCTGGCTGTTCTGGAAACACTGCTGTTTAATCAGTACTATTCCTCAAGTGTTTGGTAAAATTTGCTGACAAAGTTAACTGGATCTAGAATTTTCTTTATCACAAGGCTTTGATTTTGTGTATGTAGATTCAATTTGTTCAGCACTTGAGATGGAATGTAAGGCCTCACATACACTAAGCAAATGAGCTACATCCTTAACTGAGTACTTCAGATAGGATTTGTGAGCATTTGCCCTCTGAGGTAGTTAGGCTTACAGGTTTACAGGCTTATTCTTAAGAGCTCGGAGAGTTGGTGTTTGTCAAAATTGTTGATGTCATCTAACTTACAGTGTTCCCTTATTGTCATTTAATATATGTAAGTGTGGTGGTGGTGTTTTACCTCATTCATGGTTTTGGTGCTCTGAATCTTATTTCCTTCCCTCCCCTCTCAATCAAAATCTGAATATGGTTTTCAATTTTTGTCAACTTTCCTTCTCATTGGATTTTCTGTATTGTTCTGTTCCCAGTTTTGTGGATTTCATTCTATGCTTTGTTCCTTTTGCTTTAGCATGTTCTTGGTTTATTAGGGTTAATGCTTAAATTAGAGACCTGAGATCTTTCATAATTGTAATATAAAAGTTTAGTTAATGATCCTTAAGCTTCATCCCACAAAACTCTTACGTTGTATTTTGGCTTTTATTTTAAATATTGTCTAATTCTTCTTTTGTCCCATGGATCATTAATTGCCACACTAATTGCCACATTTTTAGTGCCTTCATGGCCTTGACTTCCAGCATACTCCCTTGCGGTCTGAAAACAGACTTTGTGTGACTTCAGTTAAATTAAATTTGTTAAGGTTTGTGTTATGTCCAAGTATGTAAGTTGTGTTTATTTATTTCAAAAGACACATTCAGTAAATGTCAGGGAACTTAAATTCAGTGCCAGTACTATACAGATTCTCTCTCCACTGATTCTGTCTACTTTTTCTGTCTGTTATTGAGAACACATTGCTGACCCTTGGTTATAACTGTAAGTTCATTATTCTTTGCCTTTTAGTTATATGGTTTTTGTTTATTTTAATAACTTTTGAAGCCTTGCTATTAAATGAATACACATTTGGATGGGTTATGCTTTCTTGGTGTCTAGCATTACATTATACTCATTTTAACTCTAAAAATACTAATTTACTGGACTCTGATCTTAATTTAGTTTTCTTTGATTAGTGAACATGGTATTTTCTCCCAATCTTTTGTTTTTATTCTATTGTTATTTTTGTATTTGAAATGAGTTATTTGGTGATGGAAAATAGCAAGGCCTTACTTTCGTACTCATTCTGACAATTTGTTTTGTTCACTTAGATGATTTACATTTGATGTCATTATTGATAGAACTTGATAAAATTCACTACCTTCCCAGCTCTTTCTACTTTTCCATCCATTCTGTTTTTCTCTTTGGTATTTTTTGAAGTATTTTCCAAAGTGAAGGAGAATTTAGAGCCCCTTGAAGCCAACAAAACCAAGACAGAATTCATTCCTAGCAGACTGTAGTAGAAGTATCAGAAGAGATTTTACAACCTGGAGGAATGTGGCAACAGACTGAACATTGGATTTACAGAGTAACAAATAAAGAGTGTTTACCACAGTTTCTATGTGATTTGAGTGTGTCCCCACAATCTCAATGCCAGGGACTCGGTGTGATGCTGAGAGGTGGTGGGTCCTCAAGGTTGGGCCTGGCGGGACATAATTAGTTTTAAAGGAAATCCCCAGAGTGCACACTCCTATTCCCGCTAAGTCCCAGGACTATGGATCTGTTCAGTCCTATTGTTATGTGTGGGCTTGGAACCACCTGAGTTTTTCTTGTTCCTTTTCTTGCCATGTCACCTTCCTTCATGGTCTCTTTTTTTCATGATGCCATCTTCCATGAGGCCCTCACTAGAGGTGAGCAATGTCTTCATCATGTTCTCATCCACAGCTGTGATCTGACAAACCCACAAATTGCTATGTGTTTACATATCTCAAGTAAAAGGAATGGTGGGAACTTGCGTAGCTATTGAAAATAGTCTTTTTATGACTCTGCTTTTCTTTTCTAGCATTTCTATTTTAGTCTCATAAAGCAATAATAAGACATACTCTGATTTGACCGAGCCTCTGTCTCTGATGATAATGTGTGTTTTCTTCCTTTTCTATAAAACTTGTAACATTAATCATACTTATTTTGATTTATTATTCTGAGGTCCCAACATCTGTGGTCTTTCTAAGTCTGTTTTTTTTTTTTTCTTGTTTGTTATATTGTTTGCCTTCTTGTATGTCTTGTAATCTCCATTGAAAGGCCAGATATCTTATCTAGGAAACAGGTCCATGCAAATATTTCTGATGCCTAGAACTGGACATGTGTTCTCCTCTGTTAGCCCTTTCTGGTGTTGTTCTTGTCTTGGTGAGAGTGGACCTTGAGAGGGAGAGGTGCTATGGTTAGGTTGCCCTCAGTGTAGCGTGCATTGTGCATGCTTCCCAGAGACCTCCAGTGTTGCCTCTCCTTGCAGTAGGGCATGCTCTGCCACTAGAATGTTCTCATCTGCCTCCCTCTAAAATTGAGAAGCTCCGTGCTTGACATTCCTCTCATCTCTCGCCCATTGTGCACTGCTGTTAACTGCGTACTTGATGTCCGTGAGGAAGGGGGTGTTTCCTGTCCCTCCTTACCCTCGGTTTTGGGGCCATTCTTCAGTGACTCCACCTCTGCCTCCAGATCAGTTACGGGTTTTGTTCCCTCTCTCTGACTGTAATAGAACCTCACAGGTGTGTTAGGGCCAAAGGATTAACTGTCTCTTTCCTGTGACTTACAACTCTTGTTCCAAGGGAAAGACATATAGAAGGGTCTGTGTGTGGCTCTAAGCCTTCCCTGTGACTGCTGCTTTCCACCACATATGGCAGCAGAGGCTTTGTCAAGGTTCCTGCCCTCTGCCAGGCACCGTTGGATTGCGTTGGGTGGGGACTGTAATGAAGAGTATAAACTGAATGCCTGTTTTATCTGTAGGGTGCAAGGGTCCTGTCTCCCGAGAGTTGTGCTAAGGCAGCCTTCTGCAATTGACTTCTGTCAGTGTTTGTGAACTTTCTCTTTTTACTATAGCCTGGCATTTAGAGGCATTTGTCTCTTGGAAGCCAATACATCCTTTCTCCCCTTAGAGGTATTATTGGTCTTTACTTCAAACTCAGCTGTGCAGCCCTGGCTCTCGGCAGGATTTGAATAAAGTAGCGGGTTTCCGAACTGTCTGGCGTAAGTTGTGTTAATTCATCTTTCTCCATCTTATGTAGAAGTCATTCATTTTCACTTCAGTATCATGTTTTAGCACATTCCAGGAGGATCAGAAGTCTGAAGCGTAGTAAATTTGAGGCCAGCCAGACCCCATCTCAAACAAAAATGCCATAACATTTCCATTTATTTTGTTAGGAGGGTGATGAGGGCTGGGTACATCACTCATTGAGTAAAGTTCATTCTGTGCCAGCAAGAGATCCTGAGTTCAGATCCACGGCACCCACGTAAAGCTTGTATGTGTGGCTGCAGGCCTCTATAACCTCAATACAGGGAAGAGGAGAGCTACATCTCAAAGGCTCACTAGCCAGTCATTCTAGCCCAAACGTTGTGACACACACACACACACACACACACACACACACACACACACACACCTCACAAAAGAATAGCTGAAGTATGTAGGCTTGGATCCTTTGCTACAAGGAATGTTTCTAAAAGTGTGTGTCTTTTGACACACACTCAGAAAATATTTCTCAAAGTTATAATGGACTAGAGTCCGTGAGCTGTAGAATAATACATATGGCTTATGTATGTATAATTTTGGTGTGTGTTTATTTATTTCATACTTCTAGAGATTGGTCCTAGGGGCTTACACATCCAAAGCAGGTGCTCTACACAGAGCTGTATTCCCAGTCTAAGATAAATGATTTCATGTCAAAAGTTAAATGAAATATGGTTTCTAGGAAAGGACACCCTTCTCACGTGACTGTAGAGCATCTTATATGCTGTCCCACCATAGTGTTGTAACCCCTGCCAAAGATTAGCTGAGAATCTGTTATTATAGTAGGCACTTAGGAACCAAAAGGTGAAAGAGGTCATGTCTGTTGAAAAGCTCAAAAGATAGAATGCAGCCACTAAAAAGTAAAACAAGGAAGGAAGAGAAAGAAAAACAAGCTCACGAAAACACATTGATAGTGTTATTCAATATTCAGTACAGCTGTCTGAAAGGTAGCTAAGAACCAGGATCTAGAAATGTGTTCTTGATGTCTGACCTAATGCTCCCCAGCTGGGTAAACAACTCACTTTTTCTTTCTTTAGAAGTATAACGGTAACACCAACCACAATGCCACACTGCAAACGCCATGCATCTTCTAAGTGATCAGTAAACATTAGCTTTAGTATCACCATCACAGTTATCATCGCACAGCAATTTTGTCTCAGAGTAATTACAGAGATTTCATAGAACTTAGTCATTCTTAAGAGTGAAGGGGAGGAAAGGCTAGAGAAATGATTGAGCAGTTAAGAAAACTTCTTGCTCTTGGCGAGGACCCGAGTTCAGTTCCCAGAACCCATAACACATGGCTCATACCAGTCAGTAACTCCAGGTCCCAAGGATCTGATGCCCTCTTCTGGCCTCTACCGGTGTCTTCCTGCAAGTGATGCACAAATATACACTCAGACCCATGGTTTGTTTTTGTTTTTGTTTTTGTTTTTTTTAAAGAATAAAATGTCTAGCATTGTTTTATAGTGATTACTGATATCTGGTTCTTTTGCCCTAGAATAAATAACCATGCATTAAGCATCCCTCACGCATCCTTAAGGACCACTGTGTCTGAAATTTTCACTCCAAATTAAAAATCCAGTGCTGTTATACAAATGAAAATATGGGTGCTGACGAGGAGACTGAAAGCAGGGGCATCCCGGTTACTGTTTTCCCTCTGGCTTACAGAGCAGTGGGCAGACAGCATTCTTCATGCAACCAGAGAATTCCAGAAGCAGACTTCTAGCACAGGCCTCCAATTCCACGATGATAGCACTGGTGGGCTTTACCCAGTGTTTCAGTGATGAATGTAATCCAAACATGAAAAGATCTAAATGCATGCTTGGAAGGAATTTGCAAAACTGACGAGGAGGACCCAGAAAAGCACAATTCTATTTGTTTCTTTCACATCTGTGTTTACTTTTCCCCTTCTCTTGTGCATATTGAAGATTTTCAAAAGAGTATCTTTTAAAACCAAATAAATATTTTCCAAAATCTTCACTGATGGAGTGCATCAGCGTGGTCTTTGTAGATGTGGACATTAAATGATTAAAAGGACTAATCCCAGTGTGGCACTTTCCCCTTTATCCATAAATAATTTTTAAAACTTCTACTGTATACCAAAGAGCTAACTATAGTATCGCAACTTTCTGGAATAGCTAATAAATCTTACTTCACTTGTTTTATTAGGATTATAAACATACGTTAATTGCACAGGTTAGTGGGTCTTCCTGCTCCATCTTCACCAGACACAGAATGTGCCCTGGTCACAACCTTCCTGCCTTCCCCTCTCTTCCTTCCCCTGCAGTCCTCAGCTGCTATCCTAAACAAAATAATTCTACTATCAGAATCTCAAAAAAAAAAAAAGGTTATACTTCTTTACTGTCCTTTTGTGTCTTATTTTAAAAGGATCACTTAAATAAGAGAAAGGGAAATGATCCAAATAAATAGAAACTAGTCTGGTAATTATGAACCAAAGGTGGCTTCTGAATCTACCAGTGCCTCAGTGACAGGCTTTCTCTTGGGTTCTGTATTCTGAAGCCAGTCCCCGCAAGGAATGTGGTAGCATTTATAGCTGTACACTCATGCCATTCTGATTCATATGAATTTATTAACTGAATTCGAAAATGGCCTTTGTGGGCTGAGGTTGTAGCCCATTGGCAGGGTACTCCGTACATGAGGCTCTACCAAAAAGGGGGAAAAAAGGATCTTTGAATAATAGAAATTATACCCTACAGATACTTTCAGGTGCATAAACCTGTTAGTCTCCAGGGAGACTGGCAAGTCCATAGGCTATTAAAGTAAAATAATATTCATTTTTTCGATGACACATGCCTGCCTGCATTACTCAGTGAAAGCACTTAATGCGTGTTCTGTTCTATACCATAGATTGTGCTGAAGATATGTGCATGTATGATCTTGATTGATAATGTGTTAAATGAGGGCAATTACTATTACCATATAATTGATGTTTTAAAAGTTAGTCACCATGAATGAGAAAGCTAGTTAGTAATGACAAAATTTTATACCAAGCAGTAAATCCAAAGCACAAAATTGTATTACTTATGTATTTGTTAACTCATGCTTAATGAATCTCTTAATAGATAAACACTATGTGTCAGTCAATTTTAAGATATTTCCTGTGGTCATTATTGGTTCTTGGCTAAATAATAGTAGATACTACACAACGTCTTATCATGCCCTTTTGGAATTGGCATACTTTACAAAGACAATGGATGCTATTGAGGAGTTCCAGTACCTACTTGAACAAATCTAGCTTGTATAAAAGAATTCTTTTCTAGGGGAAATTTGTTGGCAGAACATTCATTTAATATCTGTCCTACTCAGTGAATTACAATATCATGTTAGGGTATGTTAAAGAGCAGTTATCTAGGGGTCATCTGGTTTACCTCTCTCATTTAGAAAATGAGAAGGTTGCCCCAAAGAAACACAAAGATGGTATCTGAGACGAAGAAGAAACATAAAGAAGCAAGTTGGAAGAAATTTTACAACTTCACTTTATCAGTATTTACAGGACACTAGCTCAATTCACAATGAGATGTTAGAAAATTGTTACCCAGGAATAGAATAAAATCTCCTCTTTTTTATACCTTTGAACTTGTTACAGTCCATTCTAACATAGAAATGGAGCTGAGGGTTTTAAGCTTTTCTGTTCAGTTTGATTATTGAGATTCCATCCAAACGCTTCCTCGTGTGGATCCCATGTATTTTCCTTCAAGTACATTAAGCAGTTTCTTCCGGGTCAAGTGGAGTTAGAACTTCCTGTTGGTGTTCTACCCACTAGTCTTCTTTCTCTTGCACTACAGTGCTCGTTCAGACTTGGATGAGGTCACTGCCTGTCAGTCTCTCTTTCACACTTACATACATTCACTTAAGGAAGCCTGTTATATAAGCTCTGTGCAAACAAATTCGTGGTTCATCTCTTGCCCACCGTAGGAACATGAACCATGCATTGCTTTATCAGCCTTGAGAGATACTATATTGATTAGTTAGAGGCAGAGTCCAGAAGATTGCCCGACTCTAAACTAGGTATCCCTGGGCAAGTTGCTTCACCCTTTCCAAGGCTCAATCCTCTTATCTCTAAAATGGAGACAATAATAATGAGTAATTGTGATTAACTGAGAAAGCTCATGTCACTCATCACAGTGGCTAACATGGAATAGCAGCTTAATAACCACTGATGTGAATAGAGCATCTCTAAAGATCCAGATACCAAATAAGTACTTACCCATTGGAATTGACTAGGACTTAGTGCCACCAATACAGTGCTGTTATTTACCATGTGGGTAAGAAAGCTTTATTATGCCATTTGGACTTAATTTGAGAACTAGCCTCATCCTCCTATATTAAAGCCAGCTCCTAGGCCACCTGGATAACTGCCTGGTATGGCAGTGAAGAAACTTATATGATATAGGCATCATTGGGTCCAGATTGTGTTTTTATTCCCCATAGTATGAGGGGGAGGTGGTGGGGAGAGATTGGAGTACTATAAAACCAGGTGTACGCTTGTTTTTAAATCACTTCCACTTAGACTCGTTTCCTTTTGATGTTGGTTAAAGTAATGTAATTCTGAACTTGGAACTATATCTGCATGAGATGAAGTAATGGGATTCTAATTACCTCTAAGAAAAGAAGCAGGAATTGACTTTTACACATGCGCTAAAACTACACGGAAGATTTGCTGATTGAAAAACAATTGTTTTATGGGTATATGTGTCCATTTGGACTTTCTGCTGTGGTGCATGTGTTTCCAAAGAAGATTCTGTATAAACATTGTAATTTTCCAAAGCAGCTGGTCTTCTCCTGGCGTTATTACAGGGTCAGTCTATTTCCTTCTAATCTGACCATAATGTCATAAAACGCTGGCTGTTCCCCTGGCAACTATTCAGTGTAGACTAGCTGCTTTCCCTCCCTTCAGCCAACACTGGGCTGCAGGCAGGCTCCTGCAGGCGGTGAGGAAGCAGTTTTCTTTACTGAGGGTGTTGGTGTCAACAAGTCGCTTGTCTTCTTTTTCTTCTATTCGGAGAATCCACATGCAGATTTTAGAGAGGAAAAGCGAAAGTAAATCACGCTCGTGCATTCTGTTTGTTTCATGCTTTCTTCTCAACCCGTGTAAAATTGCTGGCACCAGGTGACTTGTTTCCAAATGAAGTAATTGATGGGAAATCAGAAAGCTATAACTATGAGAGGCTGCCTGGGTACTTGTTGATGCCTTATCCCCTCACCTGACGTTAAATACCTGCATGAGTTCTTCTGTGGAGTTTTCCTGATAGGCCATCCTAACCCCATTCCCTAAATTAGGACAAAGCTTGTATCTCCTTCCAAAGACATTGCAGTCAAGCCCAGTCAAGCCCATTAACCTCTTATTCCTGCCCCCTCTCATCTTTTCTGAAATCCTCTCTCATGCAGACTGAGTTCCAAACAAATTATTGTTTGTATTTTCTTGCTAAGTAGAACAAAGAACTTAGAAGTGTTGAGAGAAAGAAGACCAAGCTGTATGAAATAACTAATTTGTTTTCCTGATTGTTACTTAAAAAAATTTTTTTTGTATGATTCTTCAGATTTATCATAGCACTAAGCATCTGATAGGAATACAAAATTATTGCAATTTAAATTGTT
>CABHPQ010174282.1:13857-39272 GCA_902168405.1 Peromyscus aztecus | reverse complement strand
TGGCTGCTATGATGTACGCTACAAAGAACACTGCCCCGAGAGTCTGTGTGGATACATTTTCTTTTCTCTTGAGTGAAGAGTGAGGAGTAGGCTGGCTTGGTCACACACAAAATGCAGGAGAGACCTCATAGTAACTATTAAATGGGTTTCCAAAGAGGCTGAGCTTTTCCACACATCCCACCCAAGCAGCAGGTGAGTGCCACTGGTCCCTAAGTCTCCATGAAGAAAGCTACTTCTGAGCCAGAACAAATGCTTGAAAAAACTGTTATTGGGCTGGGGGTTGGGGTGGGGAGAATGGTTCAGTGGGTAAGAGCACTCACTATACACATGAGGACTCCAGTTCAGATCCTAGCATCCCTAGGAAAAGCTTGGCATTGCTGTGCGTACCTGTGATGCCAGCATTGGAGGGCAGAGACAAGAAGCCACCGGCATAGCTCCAGTTTCAGTGGGAGACCCTGTCTCAAGGGAATCAGGTGGTGAGTGACGGAGCAGGAACCTGATTGCACTTCTCAGCAGTGTGAAATAGCACCCCATCCTCATACACATGTTCACATACACCATACATATACACACCCACATGCTCTCAGGCTAGCCTGGAACTCACAGCAACATTCTAGCCTCAGCCTCCCAAGCTTAGTTCTTACATCTTGACTCATAGGCAATAGGAAGTGGTCTGAGACACTGGGTGTGGCTTGAGCAATATGAGACCTCAAAGACCACCCCACAGTGACATACTTCCTTCAACAAGGCCACTCACTCCAACAAAGCCACACCTCCTAATAATGCCAATCCCTTTGGGGGCCATTTTTTTTTTTTCAAACCACTACATAGCATGAGCAACAGTGACTGACCCATAGTCTTGAAGCTTACTGGCCTCAATATATATATCAACTTAGGGCCCACCCCCTGCGAGCCCAGGACTCTGCCCAGAACCCTCAGCCCTGCCACCTGTGGTATGACATTGGCACTTCCAGACAGTCTTGTCTTAGCAGATGGCCTCTGGTCAGTCTGTCTCCCGTACAGGGACAATGGTTTCTGCTGCTGCTTCTTGTTTTGTGTGTGTGTGTGTGTGTGTGTGTGTGTGTGTGTGTGTGTGTGTGTGAAAGACCCTGCATTTCCACCCAGGTTGTCTGCTTCCTCAGTGTACAACTCAGCAGGCCACAAGCCATCCTGCACAGATTTGAGACCTCACATCATTAGCTCGAAACCAGCCACAGTGGAAATATTTATGTCATCGGGCTGGGCCAACACTACAAAGTAGGGATTTCCTTCCGTCAGAGAGATGTTGTTCAACCGTCACATTGTGAGGTCCTATGGTGGCTCCTTTTAGTAAGAGATGAGTGTAGTTGCCCAGAGGGTGCCCAGGGCAGCCTGCCCTGCCATGCCTGGCTGTCAGCACAGAGGGTATCTTTATATTGACTTGAGATGACTCAAGTCTTGGCTAACCCAAGGACTCCCTTTAAAAATAAATACTCATAAACCAAAGAGAACAAGGGTCCCACACAGAGCCTGGGTGCCCTGTGCAGTGGACGAGCAGCAGCCCCAGGCAGCACACCCAGGTATGGAGTTTGATGCTGTTGAGCTTTCTCCGGGCTGGCTCCCTGGACCAACCTTCCTGGAAGCTGGGGGCTCCCAGGGTTCCTGGTAGTGTGAGCCTGAGACAGATGAGAGAGGCTAGAGTTCCCAGCCTGGTTTTCCATTTTTAGTGAGAAAGAGGTTTTTGCATCCTGGGGTGGGCCTTTGAAGGGATCGTCTGCTCCCTTCAAAACCCAGAACCTCCTCAAGAATCAAAGGGCCACTCTGATGTCCCAGGGTGGCGAGAGTGTGCACCTCACACTAAATATGCTTTTCTCTTTGATGCTTGCAGAGACATCTGGGGGCCTGATCTCATGTGCTGTGTCCCTGAAGCCCTAATAAGGCCCCGTATGGATGTAATCGGTTGCCTCTGTCCCTTCCATCTTGAATCACGCCAAAGATCCCAAAGCTGATCTGGTTACATAAGAACTGGTAGCATGACCGGCTGGGGTAGTTGGTAACAAGGGCATGTTGGCTGGGGAGTGGATTTTGTATGCTCCAGCACCCTCAGGACTCCTGCAGCCAAAGAGAGACACCACATGCCTCCATCCCAGCGGCACACAGCGAGTTGACTCTTCATTGACACAGTTGCATAAAAGATTCAGGATATAAATTTGAACAAGGATTAACCATTCCCAGAGCAAACAGCCCTCACTGGTTCTTCTCTGCCCACACGGCCCCCTGTCATATCCAAGGGCAAACAGGTGCAGATCCTGGCCTCTGCCCACAGGGCTCCTCTCTCACCTTTCACCTCTGAAACCATCGAGAGAGTGGAGTCCACAGCTGGTGGCTCTTGGTCTTAGGCAAGGCAACTGGCTGGAATTTATTCAAGGTGTCAGTTTGACCAAGGCCCAGGGAAATTGGAAGAGGGAAGTGGAATAAAGATACCAGGCCATCACAGAGAGGGATGGGGCAGGTTTTCCAGTCTGGTTTCTGTTGCAATGAAACACCAACCAGAAGCAGCTTGGGGAGGAGAGTGTTTTTAATTCTTACACTTGCAAGTGACAGTCCATCATCAAGGGAAGTCAAGGCAGGAACCTGGAGGCAGGAACTGAAGCAGAGGCCATGGGGAACGCTGCTTACTGGCTTGCTCCCCGTGACTTGCTCAGCCTGCTTTCTTGTACAACCCAGGACCACCTGCCCAGGGTGGTACCACCCACAGTGGGCTGGGCCTTCCCACATCACACATTAATCAATGCCCATAGACATGAGCAAAATTCCTCAGTTGAAGTCCCCCCTCTTCCCAGGTGACTAGTTTGTGTTGGGTTGACAAACACTAACCAGCATACTGGGCAGGGGTGTGTGGGCTAACTAGTTGTCAGGCCTTTGGGCTCTGACTAAACTATGTAGCTAGCTTTCTGGGCTCTCAGCTGGTGGCAGAACTGCTGCAGGCCGCAGGAATATATCCTAAGAACTCAGCTGGTTATGGCAAAGTCACTACCTGGACAGATCAAGGATTTCCTCCAGAGGAAGCCAAAACCCAAGGAGTTTTTGGTGTTACTTGGCTTGTTATATATCAGCTGTATTCTGTTATGAAAATCATGTGTGCCTTCATAGTTTTCCCAATTGACTTTTCCCTAAGAAGGGCTAAGAGTGTGGACTGATCACTCTCTGGACATACACATTCCAGGTATTTGGAGAACTGCCTCAGGAAAGACTTTCTCTGGAATCAGATATCTCCCTTGGCCACTTTCAAGGACTAGCAGTAATAACAGTCCACATGCAAGTCTGATTTAAGACAAATTCCACAAGGAGACACCGCCTAGGTCATGTGGATGTTCAGTAATAGCTTTATACAATTTAGCTCGGACCCTCCTTTCTTACAGCCTTACTAACTTTATAGACCTCTAACTCCTTACCTAACCACTTCTAGGAATATTTAGATAACCTTCTGTGCTGACAGCTATGCTAAGCCAGAACCCCAGTCAAGCCTCCCTGTAATTATCACCATTGGCAGCATCCGGCCAGGTCCATCCCCAGATGGAGGAAAGTACCTGATATCAGAGATACCTCTGTACTTTCTAAGAACAGACTTAAGCATCCAGGCTACCCATTTGAGAAGGCCTGGCAGATGTGCCAATTAAGCTTTACTTCCTGCTTTCCCAAACCTTACTTCTAGTTCCAGATCCCCTTTAACTATCACCAGAGACATCTAGCTGTACACAGGTTGCCTAGCGACTGAGCACACTTTCCCCCACCCTGCAGAAAAATGGCAGATAGCTTGGACAGATATGAGCCACAGGAAAAAAGAAGAGAGTTTTATTTTCTCCCATTGACCTAGCAACTTATAGATTCTTAATATTTTCTACCAATCACGTTTAAGAGTTTAATAGTTGAGCATATAAGATCCCTCTTCTTAGATATTACCCAAATTTAGCCTTTAGTTAATTCACTTCCCCATTGGTCACTTCCCTTTGGGGTTGCAAATGATAATTAACGGTTATTGACTCTCAATGTGATTCTTATCACCCCTCCGTTTGACCCTGGAAGCCTGGCTTTATATACCAGGACTTCCAGGGCACGGGGAGACGGAGAAGAGAAAAGAGTATGGAAGAACTAGACGGGTAAGAACTTGAGAGGAACAAACTGAGATGGAGAAGAACTAGATTGAAGGGCTAGAAGAGAGTACTAGAGGAATGAGATGGAAGATGAGGAAGAGCCAGATGGGGAAGTACTAGATGGGTAAGAACAAGCTGTAAAGGACCTAGATGAGGCAGAATTTAGATGAGAGAATTAAGACAGAACTTAGAGGAGTATAGAGAGAAATCAGGCAAGAAAGGAGCTAGACATGAGAACAGAACTGAAGCTGAGTATAAAGGGTGTTATGCCAGAGGAATTAAAGCAAGTGGACTATAGAGCTCGGTGTGCTGAGATTCTATTTCCTGAAAATAGTCCTCGCCATTAGTAGTTCTCTCTCCTGAGCCCCTGGGATGTATAATATTAAGGCTGGTCCCTCTAATATTATACAAGACAGAGCATGGCTGCCATAATTCCATGAGCCACGTGTTAGTCGCTTTGCTACAGGAACTTGTTTTGCTCATGGCAGTAGAGGGCTTGGTTGTCTGGTTCATACATTGGCACTGAACACCATGGTAGTAAGAGCCTATGGAGGAGGAGATCTCATGGCCGACAGGAAACAGAGAGCCAGAGACAGGAAGGGGCCAGTTACCCCCAGCCACTCCTAGCCACCCCTGCCCACCCCCAGTGACTTACTTTCTCCAGACAGGTCCCACAAAATCCTAAAGTTCTCCAAGCTCCTTCCCCTACAACTCTACCAGCTGGGGATGTATTTAGTGTATTAGTCTGGGTTCTCTAGAGGAACAGAACTGATAGTATGTATGTATGTATGCATGTATTATATGTATATATGTGTATCTATTTATATAAACACACACACATACACATATGCACACACACATACACACATAAAACACACACATTCAAGGCCATCCTTAGCTACATAGTGAGCCCCACGCCAGCGTGAGTCACAGGAAACCCTGTCACTAACTAACCAATTAACTAACTGTCATGACAATTCTCGATTGTCAACTTGACCACATCTAGAATTAACTAAAACCCAAGCGGCTGGGTGCATTTGAAGTGAAAAGACCTAAACCCAGATCTTTTAAGGTGGGAAGATCCCCCTTTAATCTGGGCCGCACCTTCTGCTGGAGGCCTATACAAAGGGCGTGGAGGAAGGAAGCTCTTGCTGTTTGCCTGCTTGCCTTCACTCTCGCTGGCAACTTCACTCCTTCACTGACAACAGGCCTCCTCCTTCAGGATTCTAGTGTATAGCGGTGCCAGCTGAGCCGTCCAGCCTTGTGCAGCCAACAACACCTGGATTATTGGACTTTCTGTTGGTTGGCAGACATGGACTAGCTGGACCACGGCCTGGAAGCCTGTGGTGGTTTGAAAGAAAATGGTTCCCAAGGGAATGGCACTAGTAGGAGGTGTGGCCTTGCTGGAGGAAGTGTGTCACTGTGGGGGCGGGCTTTGAGGTCTCTTTCGCTCAAGTTTCCCTCAGTGTGACTGTCAGTTGACTTCCCGTTGCCTGCAAGATGTAGCACTCTCAGCTCCAGAACCACATCTGCCTGCACACCGCCATGCTCCCATCATGATGATAATGGACTGAACCTCTGAAACTGTAAGCTGCCACCCCAATTAAATGTTTTCCTTGTAAGAGTTGCCGTGGTCATGGCGTCTCTTCACACCAATAAAAATCCAAACTAAGACAAAGCCATTCTAATAAGTCCCGTGTGTGTGTGTGTGTGTGTGTGTGTGTGTGCATGTGTGTTGTGTGATATGTATCCACACATGTGTGTGTAAGTGTGGGGCCTTTGAATGTGCAGAGACCAGAGAAGGATGTTGTTGGGTAACCTGCTCTGTCACTCACTGCCCTATTCTTGTTTTAAATGATTTATTTTATTTTTAATTATATGTGTAGATGTGTGTGAGAGTGTGTGGACCTGTGATTAAGGGTGCTGGAGAAGAGGACCTCAGGTCCCCTGGAGTGGAGTTACAGGCAGTTGTGAGCCACCTGATGTGGCTGCTGGGAACCAAACTCAGGTCCTCTGGAAGAGCAGCCGGTGCTCTCTGAACCGCCAAGTCAGCTCTCCAGCCCTGCCTCATTCCCTCGAGACAAGGTTTTCACTGAATCTGGAGCTAGGCTGGTGGCCAGCAAGCCCCAGTGGTCGATCCTGCAGTCTCCGCCCCTCACAGGGCTAGAGTTACAGCCACGCCTGGGTTTTCCCTGGGTTCTGGGGGTTCAAACTCAGGTCCCCATGCTTGTTCAGCGAGCGCTCTCACCCACCAAGCCATCTCCATAACCTGATCTTGAATTTCTGGTCAATTTGCCTAAACCTTCCAAGGGTTGGGGGTCACAGCCATGAGCCTGAGAGGGACATTTCTCAGGGGCGTTGGTGGTTAGACAAGGTCCTAGCCAGGTTTTCCTCCATCCTTTAAATTGGAGGGTGACACAGTTTGGCCCCATACACCCCTTGACTCACATCAGGGCTCTGAAAGCTGACATCTCCCTCCGACAGTCCCCCATTCCTCTTTCTAGACAGACATGTCTGGGGATGATGACCTCAATGTGGTCCTGGGCTGGGTCTGCTGTAAGACTCAGATGTGTGAGGTAGACAAAGGAGGAGGACAGTGATGCCGGCCCCTTTCCATGGAGGCCATGGAGGTCCTCCCAATTCATGACGCCCGAGGACATCTGGGCAGCACATCCTCTGACGAGAAATGCAGCGTGTCCTCCCACTTCCAGGGGCCTGATGGTCACCAGGAAAATGCTTCAGCCTAGAGCTGGGCCTGGTGGAGGAAACTTCACCAGGTGCTTCAATTCTAGCACTCAGGAGACAGAAGCAGGAAGACTGTGCACGCTAGGCTGGCCTGGGCTGCAGAGAGAGAGAGAAAACAAAAACAAAAACAAAAACAAAAGCCACACTGCGTCAGTCCCGAGAGCCGGAGGCTGCACAGCTCACATGGACTCAGGAGCCACATAGCAACTGGTTTCTCCAGAGTAACGAGACAGATTTCATACAAGAGCTTATGACATTTAAAGGTTAGCATCCAAGTTCTAGAATTAAACAGCACAGCAGAGGGCAGCTAAGGCTGTCTGTGAGCTGACTTCTGTAGCCAGCAGATAGTTGGCTCTAACCTTTGGGATCTGGGGCAAGGAGGGCTGGGCTCTGGGTTCTCTGCTCTCTCTGTCTCCTAAGCCATGCTTCTTCTGAGGGAATACTGCCATGGGGTAATTTGATTCTGCTTTTTCTTGGGCTGCCTCTGATCCTTTGAGCTTGCTGGGCACTGTTCCTTTTATTTGCAGGCTCTGATGATGGGAGAGCAATTTTGAAAGCTGCAGCCTGAAGAGAGATGCTGCCTCTGGGCTGTTGTCAAATCAGTTTCCATGGTCTCCAGGGCTGGAGTGGAAAACCCTGAACAAGGACAGATGTTGTGGAGGAAGAGGTCCCAAGTGTTTCCAGGGCCTCCTTGGACTGGAAGGATCTCCCATTGGTGATACCACAATGCTGGAGCCAGGAACTAACTAGCTCTCTTGAGTGGGTATTGCCACTCACCCACCTGTTCATCCATCTATCCATCCACTCATCTACTCATACACCCATCCATTCACCTATCAATCATCCATCCATCCACCAACGATTTCCCGCATATACCCACCTTCCCATCCACCCATCCATCCATCCATCCACCCATTTATCTCCTCATTCCCCCATCCACTCACCTATCTATCATCTATCCTTCCATCCATCCATCCATTTACCCAACATTCATTCATTCACTCAGCCTACTTAATACCTATCTATTCTCCCATCTGCACATCTGTTCATTCACCTATATCAAATATATCCATCCATCCCTCCACCCACCTGCTCACAGATCCATTCATCTACCTACCCACCAGCCCATCCATCCATCCATCCATCCATCCATCCATCCATCCCTCCACCTATTCATCCATCTGCTCATCTATTAATCATCCATTCATCAGCCCACTGGCCACCCACACATTCATTCCCCCATTCATCTACCACCCAATCCATGTATCTATGCACGCCACAAACATTTACATGTGTCAGGGTTGTGCTGGGTGCTGAGGTGATAATGCTGAGTGGACAGTGTTCTCTCCTCACAGAAGCTGCATTCTTGCTCCCAGCATTTTGATGCCACAGCTGGTCTGTAGCGGGTCGGGGGACATAGAGGCTAAGGGTCTAATCTACCTTTGGGGACAGTTGGTGGTGAAGAAGACCCTACAGAGCACGCAACACATGCAGGGCACTGAGGTCTATGCAGCCTGAGAACAGAGAGGGAAGGAAGGTTCTGCTGGAGGGAGGGGGGAAGAAAAGGAGGAGGGGAGGAGGAAAAGGGAGAAGAGGAAGAGGAGGGGGAGAGAGGAGGGGAGGAGGAAGAGGAGGAGGAGAGAGGAGGAGGAGAGGAGGAAGAGGGGGAAGAGGAAGAGAAGGAGGAGAGAGGAGGGGGAGGGAAGACCCTGCCAGCTCTGGGCAACAAAATAAGTGACCACTTAGAGGACTCCCTTTATGCCCTTCTGAACCCAACACAGACATGGCTGAGCATGTTTTGTCTTTGGCACAGAAAATGTCCTTGCTGGTGTCCATTGGCAGCGGGAGGATCCACAGGTCACATGGGAGGTTGAGTTCCTTGAGTGGGCTTTAACAGTTCTTTATTTAAAAACAAAACAAAACAAAACTTCTTTAGGATTATTTATTTTATTTTATGTGTATGAATGTTTTGCCTGTATGCTTATATGTGCACCATGTATGTGCCTGATGCCTTTGGAGGTCAGAAGAGGGCGTCAGATCCCCTGACACTGGAGTTACTGATGGTTGTTGAGTAACCATGTACAGAAACCACCCAGGTCTCCTGCAAGAGCAACACATGCTCTTTATTGCTGGGCCGTCCCTCAGGGCCCACCCCTCTCCTCCTCTCTTCTCTTCTCTTCTCTTCTCTTTTCTTTTCTTTTCTTTTCTTTTTTCTTTTCTCTTTCTGGACAGGATCTCACTGTGTAGTCCTGGCTTGCTTGGAACTCATTCACTATGTACACGAGGTACTGGCCTCCAACTCACAGACACCCACTTGCCTCTGCCTTCTGAATGCTGGGATTAAAGGTGTGCATCACCGTGTTTGAATTCTAACAGTTTTTATCACGGTTTTGCTGAGTAGAGATACCTTCCAGTCAAGTGCCCAGGGCAGCTTCCAGTCCTTAGGATGCTCTCTAAGCACAAACCTCAGGGGAGTCAGCTGATGCTCTGACAGGCTTAGGAAGGAACTAGCCCCAAGCCACATGGGTCTGTGTCCCCTCAAGTCCACAGTCTCTCAGATGCTGTTGTGCCCCACAAGGACATCAATGTCTAGGAAGAGTTCATGGAAGGTGCCTGGCTTAGATTTCAAAGGGCTCTTTGGTTGGATAGCAAATCCCTTCTGTTTCCAGACCGGGGAACCTGCCTCACGCTGGGTAGAACCATCAGTTCCAGGCTTCCCTTCTGCAGCCTCTCCCTACATCAAGTTCCAAGCTAGGGAGGCTCCAGTTGTCACCAGGTAAAAACAACGAAGTGGCTGGAGGGGGAGGAAGAGGAGCAGGGAGAGAGAGGAAGAGGATATGGAATGGGGATGGGAAGGAAGAGGAAAGAGGAGGAGGGGAGAGGAGGAGGAAAGGGTGTGTTGGTTGGCTTCCTGCTACCAGTCTCAGGGCCTCAGTTTGTTCGTCTGTAAAGTGGGAGGATTCAAATAGCAAACTTTTTTCCTGTCAAGAGTCAGATGATTTTCTACCCACACTTTGCCAGCCAGGACATCACTGTGACAACTTCTCACCTCTGTCATCGCACAGGAAGAACAGTGAGAGACAATCTGCCCATGAGTGTTTGTGGCCCTGTTCCAATAAATCTTTATTTACAGAGACAGATGGAGGGCCAGATTGCCCTGGTTGTTTACTTGCAGTGAAAACTTTTTATTCAATGGAATCTTGCTTGAAACACATGGGTTTCTGGAGCAGCTTGAGAATTACAGGATGTCTTAGTTAAGTTGCTATTGCTGTGAAGAGACACCATGGTCATGGCAACTATTATAAAGGAAAAAATTTAATTGGAGCTGGCTTACAGTTTCAGAGGTCCAGTCCATGGTTGTCATGGTGAGAAGCATGGCAGTATGCAGAAAGACATGGCGCTAGAGAAGGAGCTGAGAGTTCTACATCTTGATCTTTGATCAACAGGAAGTGAACTGTGTGTCACATTGGGCATGGCTTGAGCATATATGAGATCTCAAAGCCTGCCTCCACAGTGACACATTTCCTCCAACAAGGCCACACCTCCTAATAATGCCACTCCCTATGGGCCAAGCATTCAAACACATGAGTCTATGGGGCCATACCTATTCCAACCACCACAGGAGACTTAGCCAATTTCCCAAGATATTTCCACTGCCTGAGTCAAGTCATCCATTCATTCATTCATTCATTCATTCATTCACCTGCCTTGTATTTGATGCCCAGCTAGGAGCCATGAGGGGATAACAACCTAACAGCCTTTAAAAAATATTTTTAATATATAATTTGATTTTCTTTTTTGGACAGGGTTTCACTTCATAGACCTGGTTAATCTGGAACTCATGGAGACCTGCCTCCCAAATGCTAGTATTAAATTCATGTGCCATAACTGGCTTTGATTCTTTTTAAGATTACTTTATTTTATTTCTCTATATATGCACACACATGTGATGATTTGATTTTTTTACAAACTTTACAAAAGATTTTATTTATATGTACAAGTGTATTGCCTGCATGTATGTATGTGCACCATGTGTGTGCAGGGCCGGCAGAGTTCAGATGAGAGCAGCAAATCCCTAGAACTGGAGTTATAGACAGTTGTGAGCTGCTATGTGGATGCTGGGAATTGAACTGAGGTCTCCTGGAAGAGCAGCAAGTGCTCTTAACCACTGAGCCATCTCTCCAGCCCTCTGGATTTTTAAAAATGTTAAGAAAAAGTTTTATTTCTTTTGATCTTTATTAGTCTAAGAAGTTTGTTCTGCATGACTATGATTATCTACAAACAGATCATTAACATACCTAAGTGTCACATAATCTTAATTTTGCTATAAGCAACTTCTGTCCAGAATGGTCACACAGTGCACAAAATGAAAACGGGATCCTTTGTTGAAACAGGACTGAGAACTCCGGGACAGCACCATTGCAGCCCCTGTGAGGTCAGCCCTGAGCCACTGCCTCCTCCTCAGTCATGTTTTTGTCACAGCAACAGAAAAGTAATTGAGACAGGCAGCTTTCTTCATTCTGATACAGTTCGGGGCCCAGCAGGTGAAATGGTGCCGCCAACATTCAGGGTGGGCCCTCCTATCTCTATTAACAGAACAATCCCATCCGTGCTGGGTGAGGACTTCCCAGTGCGGCAGCTTTGGAGTCCCCCTGCTCCCTTAGGCGCCCGGCAACCCTTATCCATGCTCCGCAAGTAAGCGCAATAAACCCAACGGTGGCATTGGAAAGGCATTGTCACTAGGGTCTCACAATGAGGGGATAGTCACTGTCTCTCTCTCCCCAGAGATGAGACTCTCACTACAATCCCCAAGCCTCTACACTCCTGACACACACACAGCACTGGCCTGCATAGAGCCTGGGAGAGAGTCCACTGTAAAGAGACGGGTGTGGATGTGGTGGGCAGATGCAGATTAGAACAGTTGATTCTACCCTGGGGTTTTTGTCCCCCTTCCCAAGACAGGGCAGAAGAAGGTCCAGCTGGGCTCGTGTGTCCCAGACTCCTGTCCCTGAGCTGGAGCACCAGCTTTGTCCTTGCAGGGCTCTTCCTCCCCAGGGTACACAGACCGTTCCTGGTTGAAGCACATCTGTCAGCTGACAGCCTGCACATGGGTGTACGATCACAGGCTCTGGACAGCCAGCTGGAGCACGTGACCCCAGCAGCAACCCCAGCTCGTGGGCACTGGCCTGGGCAGCTGGATCTCAGCTGGCACATAGAGGAGCCGGGCCTTTGTGTTTGAAGAACCTACAAGAGCCTGGTTTTATTTATTTTTAATCAGCCATTTCAGCGCGTTCCCTCTAGTCAAAGGCAGAGCCCGAGCTCTGTGCAGGTGCCTTATTTGTATTTAGCTTTTATTTACCCAGGGAAGTCTTGAGGGAGGTAGGATCTCATTTGTAGAGACCCCAGTGGC
Organism: Peromyscus aztecus; assembly: GCA_902168405.1. NCBI lineage: Eukaryota > Metazoa > Chordata > Mammalia > Rodentia > Cricetidae > Peromyscus > Peromyscus aztecus. The sequence goes on along the minus strand of CABHPQ010174282.1, from coordinate 26,984 downwards.
AACACTCCATTACTCAGAGCCTAAATGAGCTCTGTGCAGGCAATGAGAGGGGAGGGGAGGGAGGGAGGGGAGGGAGGGAAGCAGAAGGAAAACTGGGAAGAGAGGGGAAGGGAGGAGGGGAGGGAGGAGGAGAGGGAGGAGGGGAGGGAGGGAGGGAGAGAGAAGGTGGGGAGGAATGGGAGGGGTTGGAGGGAAGGAAGGGGAGCTGAGGAAAAGGAGAGGAAGGGAGAAAGTGGAGAATAGAGGGAGGGATGGAAGAGGTGAGGGGGGAGGGAGGGTCCCACCAGAGCAAGAAACAGTGGACAACACAGCCTGGAGTCAGTCTTCCATGCCAGGGCCCGGCTAACGCTTCAACCTGGACACTGGAAGACAAAAGCCAAACTCTTTGCCCCTCCAGTCTGCAGGGAAGGGCTGGGCATCCAAGAAACAGGCTGAGCATGAACAGGTGGCTCAAACCTGCCATCAGGCCCCACTCTGATTTTAGGGACACCAGCAAGAGGAGCTGGCTGACCCTTCTCGAGAGAGGTTGCAAGTATTTAGAGCCTTCAGTGACCCAACACCCCCTAGACCAGCTTCTGGTCAAGGCTGGAGGCTTTGTTAGCTGTCCCCACCCACCTCTGTGTGTGGTGACACCTCAGTCATGAGACTTGGGGAGGTCACTGCTCCTCAGCTGGCTGTCACATTTCTTGTCTTCTGGGCAGACACAGGATGATGCTTTCCAAGCTGAAGCAGCCAGGCAGATTCCCTCGGCACACTGCAGGAGAGGATTCCCTCTGCATGCTGCAGGCTGCCAGCATCCTGCATCCCCACTGCAAGCTCTGACTAGGCTGGTCTCTGAGGATGCCTAGGCATGGTGGAACAGGATGTCTGGCCATGCAGAAATGAAGAGGAGAAAGGGCCATTTGAGTTCAAATGGAGGTGGGCCACATCCTCCGGGTCCCTCATTTGGCAAAGCTGAGCAAGGCCTGGCAAATGACGAGATCCAATATCAATTAGCGCCTCCCCAAAGCTGCTGAGACCAGTCAAGACCAGTCATTATGTGGGGCTTCACCTCCACCCACATCGGGTTATTTACATAATAGCCTGCCCCTCAGGTTACCCTTCATTAACAAACATGTGCGAAACACAAGCGGCTGGCTGCATCTCATAAATATATATTGTTACCCTGGTATGGACAGCTGACTTTCACTTGCTCAGAGGAGAAGAGGAGGTCAAGGGGTTCAGGAGAGCCTAGACTGCATTCCCCAGGCAACGCCTCTTGATCTGAGGTATCAGTTCATCCTTTAGATGACTTCCTGGTTTAGATTCCAGAAGCCAGTGAAGGGACAGCTCAGAGCAATTTCCCCCTCCTTCCTTCCTTCCTTCCTTCCTTCCTTCCTTCCTTCCTGCCGCGTGTGTGTGTGTGTGTGTGTGTGTGTGTGTGTGTGTGTGTGTGTGTGTGTACACCTTGGGTCTCATTCCTTAAGTGCTATCCACCTTACTTTATGAAGCAGGGTCTCTCACTGGCACCTCCTTGGCTGATGGGCTAGGCTGGCTGGTCAGGGAGCCTCAGGGAACCTCCAGTCTCTGCTTCCCCAGTGCTGGGATTACAGGTACACCAATATGTCCAGATGTCTTGAGTGGTTTCCGGCAGGATTACCTTCCCTGCTTCCTGGTGTGGGACTTGGAGAGAGGGCCGGAGATATGCGGTTCAGTTCTGGAAATGGATACCCTAGGAATGCAGGGCAGAGAGGCATGTTAGCCTATGCAGCATGCTTGTTTTGAGTAACACCTTCTTCCATCTGAAGCCTGACCTGGGGGACTTCTCCATTCCTAGAAGGCTGAGGTGGGTGAGTGATATGCCATCTCTGAATTTCCCTTCCTCCCAAGACTTTAAGGTGTGCCCGGAAACAGGGAGGAGCCACTCAGGTGGTGATTCTGGAAGCCCAGGTTTGGGGTGAGCGTTCTGGAAGGGCTGGTGTCAGTGCTGGGGACAGTGGATTCCCTCTCCCACATCACCTTCTCAGCTTTGCACCTTACAAAGTGAATTCACTCGCCTGAGTATCCAGCCAGTCCTCTTAGGCACTTGTAAGCAATTATGCCTTAACTGCTTGTGACCTTGGAGTCTCGAGAAAGGGCTTAAGTATACAAACTGGGGAAGGGGCTCCATCTGTGGTCGTGAGGAAGTCACCTCTGTGGGTGCAAACCTTTCAGTGTGGCTGCTTTTGGGTCACCCATGCTCGCACCCATGGCCCTTCAGCCATCACTCTGTAAGTAAGCATGATAAACTTGCTGGTTCCTTGGAGAAAAGTTGGTGGAACTGAACTGTGGTTTGTCACTGGAACCCTAGAAGGAACTATTGCCTAGTCCCCTCAACCAAGGGTAAAGTTCTTGCGACAGGTAGGCCCAGCCTGAGTCTGGGTCTTGGCCCAGGCAGCGTCAGCCCCTCTGCAGAGGGAAGACACTAGCAGAGGCGGTCCTTCCATGTTGTAAGTCCCTAAGCCACCTGCAGCCCAGGAAGCAGTCAGGGTCGCGCTTCTGTGCCACAGGCTGAAACACAATGGTGTCTGCGGCTACCTCGGCCCACACCATGCTCCTTGCACCATCAAGGGGGTGCGTCACTAGACATTAATCCGCCGGCAGCCTTTTTAGCTATCGGCTCAGTATTTCCAAACCAATTAATAGCTCCGAGTTTGTGAAAAGAGCTGACACTTGGGTTTTCCACCGGGGACTCCCTCCAGTCCCAGCACCAGTCTGAGGGGGTTGTAATTTAGCAAAGAGAGAAAAGCAGATAATTTTTAGCTCGGGGGAGGCTGCAGGCAATCACAAATACCCTTGAGCGGACGGAGAGCCTCTGGTTTAAAGCGGTCACGTGGTCCCTGCTGTAATTGGACTTTAGAGCCCCTTTAATGTGAAAGGAGGACAGGTGGGGTGGCTGTCGACTCTGTTACTTTGTGTCTGTTCCCTTCTGGGAGCTCCATTGAATTGGCACAAGCCAGGACAGTAGCAGGCAGCATTCAGGAAACTGACAATTCACGACTCTGGGACGCTGGCTGATCAGCATGGGCAGAGCAGGTGAAAAGCTGGGTGATTCCTGCTCCTTCTTGGAAGCAAGGGTGTCTTGATCAAGCCACTTAGTGTTAAACTAAGAGGCAGCTGCTTACAGGGCTACAGCTGAGGTATGAATGAATGCAAGAGTAATGAATGAATGAATGTGGGGAATGATGGAAGAAGAATGGAAGTATAAATGCACTCATCCATACAAGAATGAGTTTGTGAATGAAAGAATGTAAGAATGGATGAATGAAGAACAGCAGATGTATGTGTGAATGTGTGGCTCTCCAGCTGTCTGTCTACCCTGGTCCAGCTTTCAGGAGCATCCTGCTCTCTCTCTGCAGGCCTCCTGACATGGGCAAGAACAAATAAATTCACCAATCCTTCCACACAGTGGCTGACAGAGGGGCCCATCTGTAGGGGGCCAGCTAGGGCTTGATGTCCCGGCAGGAGTGGTGGGGAAGGCTGGGAGTCCTTCCATGGCGGGTGGGTCAGTGCCGGGCCAGGCTGGTCTGTCCGTTCTTACCTTGCTGACCCTTGAGGAAGAGACACGTGTGGACTGCAGCCAGTCCACAGATTCATGCTCACATCTTCTTGGAACCACCTTTGACAGCAGAAAGAGGCCCAGGGCAGCTGGAGGATGGCTGGGGTAACCCCCAACCGAGGCAGCTTTTACAGAGCCTGAGAGAGTTGAGGCTGGAAGCACAAGGCGTAGAGACATTAGCTCTGGCTCTGTTAGGGTGTCTGTTGCTGCGATGAAACACCATGACCAAAAAGCAAGTTGGGGTGGAAAGGGTTTATTTACCTTACACTTCCACATCACTGTTCATCACGGGAGGAAGTCAGGACAGGAACTCAAACAGGGCAGGAACCTGGAGGCAGGAGCTGATGGAGAGGCCTTGGAGGGGTGCTGCTTGCTCCACATAGCTGGCTCAGCCTGCTTTCTTATCCAACCCAGGACCACCAGCCCAGGGATGGTTCCACCCACAATGGGCTGGGCCCTCCCCCATCAATCACCAATTAAGAAAATGCTCTACAGCTGGATCTCATGGAGGCCCCCCCCCCTTTTTTTTCATTTGAGGTTTCTGCCTTTCAAATGACTGTAGCTGGTGTCCAGTTGACAGAACTATCCAGCACACCCTACTTCCTCTGCAGCAATCCTGTGCCCAGGGACACCTCACACCTATGTGGGGAAGAGAGACTGGACCAAAGTGTGTGGCCAGAGGAGGGGGCTGCAAGCCTCTGTGGCCTCATCTCTCTCCCTCACACACAGAGGCTTCTGCAGGGAGTAGGCTCGGTCTTAGCCCTCCTCTTCAGTCTCCGACTGGGGTAAATACAGGAACATGGAACCCCAGTTTTGCTACAGACCCAGATGTTTACCTAGTTTCCACTCCCAACCCTCTGGGCCTGCCCTTTGGTTGCTTCCATGGGAAAGTCCCTGGCACCTGGGCTATCTTGAATGTGCTGAAATGACCCCTGAAGTGTTAGCAAATGCTGAACCACTGGCTCAGAGTCCCCAGAGCTGCCTGTGTGACATCACTACTCAGGGTTGGAGCCATGTGTAGAAGTGACCCTCGAAATTTCTGTACACTGCCGGGTGGAGGGGGCATGTAGTCTTGAGGCCATCGTCACACAAGAACACGTACCTTCTGGGTCTCCCCCACCCCTGTGTGTGGGGTACTGCAGGTACTGCAGACTGGACCCTACTCCCTAAGCACTCTATCCCTGGGCTACAGCCCAGCAAGTCCGTGTACCTTCCCCCACACACCCCTGCCTGATGCCCGGGAGCCTTTGGGGGAAAGGAGTGACCTGTCAGTCAGCGAAGGGAGGCCTGAGCAGGGCTGGGGACACAGGTGAGACCGTACCACCCTCCCCCTGCACAGACACTGAACCAGATTCTTCGAAGTCTCTCCAAGGGTCAGAAAGGACCAATTAGAAAGCAGAGTTCAGAGCAGACCAGGTTCTGAGCTAATCCTCTGCTGAGCCCACTTGCTGGAAAGCTGCTCTTCCAGGGGATTGGATTTCTCTGCTCACTCTCAAATCCCCTGGCTTTGGGGGACCTCAGCATAGGAGGCAGACTGGAATGAAAGGAAACCTTCTTTCAACAAAGCACAAAGCCCCACCATCACCACTCTTGCTCTGGGAGACGCCTTGAATGTCACAGAGTGGGTCTGGGAAGGTGGAGGGAGGGAAGGAGGACCCTTGATAAACACCCCTGTGGTGCTCAGCAGGGCAACTTGGAAAATGCCAGTCATGTATTTTTAATCTGCATTCTCCTCTCTGAATAGTGGAAAGCAGGATGGCAAGGTTTGACTGGCATTCCTGAGGGACGCGGAAGGAGGCTGCGGTTGGAAGAAATGAGCTCCAGGTCTCCACAGTAACTCCTGACCTGACTCCCTCCCTCCCTCCCCTCCAGCCTCAGGTGGCAGGACCCCTCCCCGCGGGACTCCTTGAAAGAGCTGTCTCTCTAAGAAAACGCAAAAGCGTAAAAGAGTTCGGGTCAGAACCATCTGGGATGAGGAGAAAGGGCATAGAAGACACAGGGTAAAAGGCAGGGGTGGCCCGCGCCCCACCCGCGCCCCTGTCCCTGCCTCTGCCCTACCCATGCCCCTGCCCCCACCCCTGTCCTTGCCGTCTGTCACGACCTGGTGGATGTTCCCAACAATGCCAACCTCAGACTCCAGGTGACACCTCTGGGGAGAAGTAGTAGATGTGGCTCTCTCTGGGGAAGGGAAGCTGATGGTCAGAAAGTCTCCAGGGTGGGAGAACGGGCTGAGAAGAGGACCAGGGCTTTGTGGACCCACAGAGAGCTACTGGGGAGCTGAGTAGAGCACAGTGTCTTCTGGGGCAGGGATGGGGACAGAATGGCTGGGCAGTCACTGTGCAGCTTTGGTGGCCTTGGGCAGGTCATCTGAGCTCTGAGAGCCTCTCATTTTCCCTCTCCATTTGCAGATAAGAGCCATCAATCAAGCATTTTGTCAGTGATGGGCAAAGGAACTAATGTATGCCATGAGAAAACGATCCATATACACCCTGTGAAACAGAACAAAACCATGATGGGAGCAAAAGTGATAAAGAACATTTAATAAAATTACCATCTCTGTATTTACTCTGTGTGTGTGTGTGTGTGTGTGTGTGTGTGTGTGTGTGTGTCTCCTTGAGTGTATATGCACATGTGTGGGTGGGTGGGTGAGTGTGCATGCCTGTGAGAGCAAGGTGACCAGAAGAGGGTGTAGGGTTCCAGGCCTGTGTGGGAGGCCCTGCTTGTTATCTGAGTGCTGGATCCAGACTCCCATCCTCATGACTGTACGGCCAGCGCTCTTAACTTGTGAGCCGCCCTTCCAACCCTGGAAAGAACCTCGCTGCATGGAGCACACAGGTGAAGAGTGAAGCCGTAAGAGCCAGATGCAGGACTGGAGAGATGGTTCAGTGGTTAAGAGCATTTGAAGATCATCTAGTGGACCCGGGTTCTATTCCTGGCCCCACATGGTGGCTCACAGGACTCTGTAGCTCCAGTTCCAGGGGATCTAGTCCCTATTGGGGCCTCTGTGGGCACTGTGTACATGTGGTGTACATACACACATGCAGGTAAACATTCATACTCATAAAATAAAAACAAATAAATCTTTAATAAAAGTAAAATAAATTTTTAAAAAGCCAGAATCACATGATGATAAATATTGAAATGATTGTTCCTCCTAGGGTCAGGTCCAGTGCATGTATGATTATGTCCTTCCCATGAGCATCCTGAGGGATATTCTGTCTGACTGTGGGCTCATTCATTCATTCATTCACTCATTCTTCAACAAACATTGGTTGCTGACTCTGCTGAGTATTAAAGCATTAAACACTATGCATGGTGCATCCCAGAAGGCTTTTCATCATGTTTGGGGTGTGGTCATATACAACACATATGATAGACACCACAATGAAGCCATAAGTCAAGAGCTCAGGAAGTAGGGGAAGGCTCACCTTGGCCCATTACCATCCCTGGTGCCTCCCGGCCCAGGTGTGACAGATGAGGAAATGAGCTAAGTGAGGGAGCAAGAGTTGGATCTAAAATCTATGGGGCTTTTTGTAAATGGCCTTCAGGGAAGACAGAAGCCTCTCGAAGTAGTAGCTTGGGAAATGACCTCTTCTGGTGCATGGCGCATTCCCATGATGGTTTGTGATCCATCCAGTGAGGCTGAGGGCAAGGGGAAGGTGGACAGGGGTTAGCCAAAGGCAGGACTAGCAGGGACCCGCAGCAGGCAGGAGGCACCACGTAGCGGTTGTGACAGGACATAGGTGGAGGATGGAGAGGAAGGTGCCAGGAGGAGCAAGGTCAGGGCCGCAGTGGAAGCCAAGGGCTGGGGAAGACTCCAGGCCCATGGAGAGGAAGGGAGAGTCCCTTAGAACAGGGCGCCAGAGGTGAATGTACTGCTGCAGCTGAGACTCAGCAAGACAGGGGCTCCGTGTGGCGCTGAGGCAAGAGGGGAGACAGCCCCCTTGTTCCTGTGAACAAAGCAACTTCACTCGGCCTGGATAGTCTGTGTTCTTTAAATAACCTTGTGTGATACTGTTCCTGGGTAGATGTGAACAGACCAAAGTAACAATGCCATCAAAACCCAACTTGGTGAGACAATGAATTTACTGGGGTTCCATAGAGGAGCACAGAAGACTCAAAAGCAGTGCCATCACTGCAGCGTAGGTGAGAATTCATGAAAGCTGGAACCCTGGAGTTCTCTGCACAACTTGCAGGAAGTTCCACATTGGAGAGCCTCTCTCCTTAGCAGTCCTTACCACTTACAAAACCCCGGGCAGGGAGGGGCTTTGTGAATCTTGTGAGTTTCAAAGACTTCCTGAGACTTGTGATTTGTTTACTTCCTGTGTTCAGGAAAAAGGAAGGGAGTAGAGGTTCCTAAGGAACATGCATGCACAGGGATGCTCATCACCAGCACAGGTAGGAGGGGCTAAGCTAGGCCAGAGCATTTTCCATTGACTGCAAACTGACCATCTGTTTCCTAAAATGCAAGGATTCGGGGATCATAAATCACTCTCACCCCTTCTCTATGTTTCAGAGATGATGCCTCTGGCCTTCCATTCCCACCTGGAATCCTGTTATAGTTGTGCCCATAGTGGCTACAGGGCTAAGATCTGATCTGCCCCATTCACAATCAACTATGTATAATGTAGTCTACAAATCCAAACTCTTTGTGTTCAAACTGAGTAAGCAGATTAAAGTGGGTGGATTCTGGGTGAGAGCCACGTGGCTGGCTCCTGGACAGGGGTGTGTACCAGGGAAGATTCTGGGGGAACAGGGCCGACAGAATGCACACATTCACATCTACCCATCTACCTTCCTACCTACGTGTAAACAGGAGTTACTAGTAGGACTACCCGGTAGGGTCTGAGCAGTCAACAGTGTTCATCTGAGTGCTGGAGAGACTGAGTGAAGCTGGATCTCTCAGCAGTGCTGAAGGCTTGGGAGGGTCCTGAGAGTCATTGGTCTTCAGTCCACGTTGGAACCTGAGGAAACTGGAGTCTGGTGGCAGGGGAGGAGGTGGTAGCAGCAGCAGCTTTAGGGATAGATGTACTCACCAGCAAGCGTTGAACGCAGGCAGGATCGTTGACTCCAGGGAGCTCTTTATATCTGGGCTACTGGAGAGGAGCTTTCCTCCCTCGTCTTCCCGGGAGCTGTCCTCATGGGCCTACCCAGAGGCATGTCTTAGTGGTTTCCGGGTCCATAGTTAAGTCAATCAGATTAAGAATCACAGGAATTGACTCTCAGACACCAATTGTGGCAACTTGGGGATGTTTTTCTTTTCTCCTGGTTCTTTGGCCATGAGGTGGGACTCTATGCAGTCTGTGAGAACACTGCTTGATTAGTTCACAGGAAAATAAGAACTGAGGCTGGAGAGATGACTCAGCAGTTAGGAGTGCTGCTGTTCTCGCAGAGGACCAGAGTTCAGCTCCCAGCACCCACACCAGGCATCTCACCACTGCCTGTAACTCCAGCATGGGTGTGGTGGGAGGCTCTTCAGGTAGCCACAGGAACCCGCACACATGGGATCACACACACCACGGGAAAGTCATTGCCTCTCATGGGACTCTACTGGAGAGAACAGAGCATGCTCTATGCTGGTCCCCTGAGCCCTGCCCAGGACCTCTTCCCCTTGAGTTTCCCATGGCAAGCTGTCCTTGTGGGAGCAAAATTACATTCTGTGAGTCTTCTAGTGAACTGTTGGACCTAGGATAGCCTTAGGGACTCTGAACTCACAGATGTGACCTGGGGCGAGGCTGTCTCATCCTCTATGGGCCCCAGGTCCTCTTCTCACCAAGAGGTGAATCAAGGGGCCCTTTAGAAAATGCCGGAGGTCCTTCGATATAAACATGGTTGGCTTCAGAAAGTGCCATACCATTGGGACAGCAGAATGGTCACCATATAGAAATAATCATGGTCTCATCCCCCCCAGCACTGGCAGGCAGGGAAGAAGCCATTACTCCAACATCCCCGGTCATTCCTGGGCCATCCCTGAATAAGATGTGATCCTGGGCAGGAGGCATCATGTGTGGGGAATCAGGTGAAAGAGAGAGGTCAGAGGCAAGAGGCTGGCCATGGATGGGGAGAGGCATGGGGACTATGGGGGTCCAGCCCCTCAATAGTCCCATCCCAGGGTCCGGGAAGAATCTACAACCAGCTGATAATTAATCTTTGATGTAAAGAAATGAATCTATGTATGTGAAATTCCTTAGTACAATACATTTTATTATTCTGTCAGTTTTCTCTCTACAAGCTTTTACTCTGCTCTCATTTTTAGCTCCTTTCTTGCCCAATTTCTCTCTACATTTATCTGTTGTCCCCTCTAGGTTCTATCTTAATTCCTTCATCTAGTTCTGCCTCTTCTAGGTTCTCATCCATCTAGTTCTTTCCCATATCAGCTCCTCTCCCATCTCCTTCTCTCTCATCTTGTTCTTCCTTAGCTTGTTCTTCCCCGTCTGGTTCTTCCTCATCCTCCATCTTGTTCCTCTAGTCCTCTCTTCTAGCCCTTTAATTTAGTTCTTCCCCATCGCAGTTTGTTCCTCTCAAGTTCTTACCCATCTAGTTCTTCCATTCTCCTTTCTCTTCTCCGTCCTCCATTCTCCACGTCCTACCTAAGTCTCCCAGGAATCCAGTTATAGCAAGCCCTTGGTTGAACAAGGTCACCAGGCTTGAATTCTACAGGGTCATAAAGGCAGGTAAGAATTTTCCTCAGGCAGTGGCCACCAGACTTTCTTTTTCAATCCAAAATGGTAAAAAAGAAGGTCAACTGAGTGCTAATGACTGGTTAGCATATCAAAAATGGGATCTCCGTGCTCGTGCTTGGTCTACATTCCCAGAAGTAGTTAGGAAAGAAGTTAGGGGTCTATTAGTAAGGTTGTATAAGAAAGGAGGGTCTGAGCTAAACTGTGTAAAGCTATTACTTAACGTCCACCTGACCTAGGCGGTGTCTCCTTGTGGAATTAAATCAGGAGACTTGCATGTGTGCTGTTATCACTGTTAGTCCTTGAAAGCAGCTAAGGGAGATATCTGATTCCAGAGAAAGCCTTTCCTGAGGTTGTTCTCCAAATACCTGGAATGTGTATGTCCAGAGAGTGATCAGTCCACACTCTTAGCCCTTCTTAGGGAAAAGTCAATTGGGAAAACTATGAAGGCACACATGAATTTCATAACAGAATACAGCTGATATATAACAAGCCAAATAACACCAAAAACTCCTTGGAATTTGGCTTCCTCTGGAGGAATTCCCTGATCCCTCCAGATAGTGACTTTGCCATAACCAGTTGAGTTTTTATGATATATTCCTGCAACCCGCAGCAAAGAGGTCCAAGTCTGGAGGCTGGCTGTGAATGGGGTGAGGTCTAAGGCAAAGGCTGGCTATGGATGGGGAAGCCTTGGGAGTGAGAAGAAGAGAGACTTGGGGAGATGATTTCACAGATGCAAACTGACCTCTGACTTCTAAGTAGTGCACAGTTAGGGACTTAAGAGGATCATGTTGCCATTGGATGTGCCCCTCCCTTAGATCTGGGCTTGGTTTGGGGCAATTTGCATGGCCTCTCAAATCAAGCTGGGATGACTAGCCTCTGAGCAGGAGGCATTAGAGAGCTGAAGCAAAACACTGCCACCATTCCCTCAGATCAGGAGGGAAGGTGTCTTAGTTAGGATTTCTATTGCTGTGAAGAGACAGCATGACCATGGCAACTCTTATAAAGGAAAATATTTAATTGAGTGGCTTGCAGTTTCACAGGTTTAGTCCATTATCATCACGGTGGCAAGCATGACGGCATGTAGGCAGGCATGGTGCTGGAGAAGGAACTGAGAGTTTTACATCTTGATCCGCAGGCAACAGGAAGTGAACTGAGACTCTGGGAGTGACTTGAGCATAGGAGACCTCAAAGCCCGCCCCCACAGTGACACACTTCCTGCAGCAAGGCCACACCTACTCCAACAAGGCCACACTTCCTAATAGTGCCACTCCCTATGGGGACCATTTTCTTTCAAACCATCACCGAAGGCTTTGCCATTTCCCGTGGGTCTAAGGCCAGGAACAAAGACCAGGTACAAGTCTCGATTTACCACTGAGGAGTCATGACCATCTTCTCAAGAGTGGACTGAGCCTGAGAGAGAAACAATAGGTGGCTGACTCCAGGTCCCGCCGGTGAGTGACCACTGCTGGAGAGTGACCACTGCTGGAGCCAGACCCATCAGGCTCTATGTAAGAAGCCTCTCTCCACCAAGTGAAGGACCCATTGAGCAGAGCTCTGAGCAAGCCCTCCCTCAGATCTACATGAACCCAGTGAGCAGACATACATCTCTGCTATGGACTTATATTTCCTAAGGGGAATGTGCAGACCCATGATATGGACACTTAGGGCTTCTCTCCAGTGTCTGAGCCATCATCTGCCTGGGATGCTTCCAGGCTGGGAAGATGTGATAACCAGTTTTCACGGTCAGCTTGACATAATCTACAGTCACTTGAGAAGAGTGTCTCAATAAGGGATTGCTAGATCAGGTTGGCCAGTGATTACTTCAGGGAGATTGTCTTGGTTGCCTTAAGTGGTGTGGGAAGACACAGCCCACTGTGGATGCCCTATTCCCTGGGCAGTAGGTCCTGGACTGTATGAGAGCAGAGGGGAAGCTGAGCATAAACAAGCATGTGTTTGTTTTTGTCTGCTCTTGTGATGTGAGGCCATCTGTCTCAAGGTTCTAGGACTGTGACTTCCCGAGTGATGGGCTGAAACCTGGAACTATGAGCTAAAATAAGCTCTTCCTCCCCCAGAAGCTTTCACTGAGGGTATTTTATCACAGCAACGTAAAAGAAACGAGGCTGTCATGCTGGTGCTGGCTCTGGAGCAGCCATCGCTAGGACGAGAGCCCACTGGGTCAGCAGCCACCCTGAGCCCAGTGGGCATTCAGGGAGAGAATCCATGACAACTGAGCTACACAGGGCCACCCACAAGGTGTGTGACCTCAGGAAAAATCAATAGGATTCTTGTTTTTGTATCCAGAAATAAGATATTTTATGACAGAGCATGCTGCAAGTTACGTGGTCCCGGGTGGCTTCCAGCACGGGCTGACATCCTTCCCTGTCATTATGGATGAGTCTGGCCTGCACAAGGCTGGGTGGGGGATGTTCGGTGAATGTCTGCTCTGTGGGAAGCCTGGGAGGGAGGTTGGGCTGTACCTGGTGGTTGGGACTAGCATCAGGCAGGCAAATCCCAGCGTGGTGGAGCTCATGTCTGGACAGCAGAGTCTGCCCTCCCTGTACTGGAGCCAGAAGCCTGGAGCGGGGCTTAGGTCCCTTGAGGAGCCACCAGCACCCAGGAGCCAAGACAACAAGCTTCCAGCTCAGGGTTTTTACTCTTGTGCCTTCCGAGCTTCTCAAACCCCTGCTTCCCTCCAAGCCTCCTCCATTTGCCCTTCCCCCTCTCCTCTCTTTCCCTCTTCCCGCCCCTTCTCTTCCTCTTCCCTTCTTCCTTCTCTGACTTCCTTTCCCCTTCTGTCTCCTCCTATCCCCACCTCCTCCCTCCATCCCTCTCTTTTTAGGATCATTCGAGGGTCTTCCGTGGGCCCA
>CABHPQ010174282.1:0-13757 GCA_902168405.1 Peromyscus aztecus | reverse complement strand
ACCTGGTGTGGCAAGCTCTCAAGCCCTGACAGCAGGGCCTTGGGACAGCAGGGCCTTGGCAGGAGATGGCTTCTCTCACCTGCAGGGAGGATTTTCCTGTCACCTCGAGGGAGGTGCATGGGGACAGGCTGACCCTCAGCTGACGGACAGAGGGGAGGGAAGGAGCAGAGGTCAGACCAGAGCTCCCAGATGTGCTGGCTGCTGATTCTTAACTACTAGAGCCCTCCTTCTCCTCCTTCCCTCCCCAGATGTCGGGGAACAAAGAAGAGGGACTCCACAACTCCTCCTCTGCCTCAGAGCTCCTTCGCCTGGCTCTGAGACGCGGGGTGATTTGGGACACCCTGTTTGTTTTCCTCTGTACTCTGGGTGGCTGTCTACGTTGGTTCCTCTTTTGTCTCTGGGCCTTTTGAGCTATCTACACCTCGAGGTGGGAGGGGGCTTGGTCTCCGGTGACCTGACCACTGACTGGCTGAGAGGTTCCAGGTGGTGGGAGCCATGCAGATTCCCAGGCTGCCATCCAGATTTCAGGGTTCTAATGCAGGCTTGGGCCCAGAAATTCACATTTCTCTCCGCCCTCAGAGAAGCTCTGCTGGTCCTTCCTCACAGTATGAGAAGCAACCCGAGGCTGAGGGTGGTGGGGAGGATGGAGGGTGGTGGGGAGAACCACTGGATGCTCTCCCTGCTCCTGGCTTTAGCCCGTGTGTGCCCATCAGAGTCGGTATGAGGCACGAGGGCCCAGAGACTCCTTCCTCCCTACTCCCCATCAGGTCCTCCGCCCCCTCAGCTCCTCCGCTTGGGCTCATGCCAGGTCTGGCCATGATGAGGGAGACCTCGGCATCTTCCTCGCGGGAGGAGGAGCCAGAACCCAGCCAGCAATTACTCAATGCTTCTTAACTAATATACAAATCCTAGAGCCTGGGGCCTGTCTTGTCACCCAGCCAGCCAGGGCACCCCTGCCACCCAGACCTGAGGTCGAAGAGGGTCCTTGCTGCTAAAGTATGGGGGCGGTGCCAGGTTGTGTGGGGGCGCTCATCTCCACCCCGCAGGCAGGCACATGCCAGGATGCTGGCTCGCAGCCTTGGCAGAGGAACACAGACACGCTGCCGCGGAGTTAATTAGGAAGAGGGGAGGTGGTGGAGGGAACTGGCAAACAGAGAGGAGGGCCGTGCCAAGCGACTGATGCCACGTGCCGCCCTGGGTTTGGGTGGGAGATGGGCAAAGCTGGCTGTTTGGACGCCGCCTCACCCCCGGCGTATGTGCACCTGCCAGATCGTCAGATAGGATAACTAGGCCTCGCTCACTGCTGGTCTTTGTCAGGTGTCTCCTGGAGCTAGAGGCCAGGCCCACCACTAGGGGCTTCTGGGGGGGAGACCAGCCCACACAGCTGGGCTTCCGGTGCAGAGGTCAAAGCCACACCGGAGCTGATTAGCATGGAGGAACCAGGATGAAGCAGATACTACAGCGCAGCCTCCCTGTACACTAGCCACACCTTGAGCGCTCAGTAGCCACAGTGGCCAGGCTACTGTGCCTGCCTTTGGGGGCAGGAGCCGGATCGCTGATTTTTAAATTTATTTATTTTCTTTTTTAAAGATTTGTTTATTTTATTTTATGTGTTTGAGTGTTTTGCCTGAATGCATGTATGTGTACCAGGGTGTACCCAGTTCCTGTGGAGGCCAGAAGAGGACATCAGATCCCATGGAACTGGAGTTACAAATGGTTGTAAGCTACCATTTGGATGCTGGGAACCAAACTCGGGTCCTCTGTAAGAGCAGCAAGTGCTCCTAACCCCTACACCATCCATCTCTCCAGCACCTAAATGAAAAATCCTAGTTTTACATTTATTTATTTGCGTACTGGGGGGATATGAGTGTGCCTTAGCACGTGTGCCACCATGTGGGTTCCAGGGGGAAGTCAGGTCACTGAGCTTGGTGGCAAGTACCTTTACCTGCTGAGGCATCTCCCTGGCCCCCCCCCCCATTGTCACCATTGTTAGAGCACACTGCTGGCCTGGGCTACTCTGGCCCTCAGCAGCTGGTCCTACATTTCCTTCTGAAAGAACTTCTTGGGCCTGGGGAGATACTCAGTCAGCAAAGCACCTGCCCTGCAATCATGGGGGCCTGAGTTCAACCCCCAGAACACACACACAAAAGCCAGGCGTAGTGGTCCAACTTGTAATCCCAGGAATAGGGAGACGGAGGCAGGCAGACCCCTGGGACTCACTGGTCAGCCAGCCTCTCCTGCTTGTGAGTTCTAGGCTAGTGAGAGATGCTGTCTCAATAAACAAGGTGACAGCACCTGAGGAATGACACCCAAAATTGTCTTCTGAGCTACACACACACACACACACACACACACACACACGCACATGCATGAGCATACATGTGTGAACACACACACACACACACATGAACATACATACACATGTGTATACATACACATAAACACACATGTGTGCACACAGAACTTACTGCTCTGATTATCACATTGATTGTTTCAACTGCCACCTAAATCCTCAGATATCATTCTTATTGAACCCTAAGAAAAGAAACACGCAAATCCTACATTAGCAGTGTCAATCAATCAGGGACGTTACGGAGCCTCTGCTAGGAGTGTGG
This sequence comes from Peromyscus aztecus, assembly GCA_902168405.1. Classification (NCBI taxonomy): domain Eukaryota; kingdom Metazoa; phylum Chordata; class Mammalia; order Rodentia; family Cricetidae; genus Peromyscus; species Peromyscus aztecus. Next base: position 11,142 of record CABHPQ010174282.1, on the reverse strand, counting down.
TGGGTGCTGTCCAGTCCTGGGGTTTCTCAGCTGAGTAAGACTGTGCTCCCTTTCCAGCAAGCTTGGAGCACAGCTGTGCACAGGGTCAGTGCCCAAAATCATTCTGGTGTTAACACACAAAGCCTTGGGAACCCCAGGAAAGGACTGGCTGAGGTGGGTTCACATACACATCTTTAGAAAAATCTAACTAATCTGCCTTTGAATATTTGGATTTTTATCTTCTTTCTGGGTCCTATAGACTCTCTCCTGATAATGGTTCCTGAGGAAAACCATGAATGATGTCTGGTTTCATGTCAAGGCTCAGCAGAAACCTGCCTTAAATTTTAAATATCCCCCATCTGCCGCTTAACCTCAGCGCCTCTTCTCTCTTCAGCTCCCTCCGCCGCCCTGCAGGACAGTCTCTGCCCCTTACTCCTTTTGGTTGACTCTCTGCCTTTCTTTTTCTGTTAATTGGTTTTATTTTCGTGTGTCTATGTGTGTGGCCTGCATGCACACATGTGTGTAGGTATACATCTGTGTGGTACATATGGAAGCTCTAGGCTGATGCTGGAGTCTTCCTCCATTGCTCTCAACCTTATATATGGAGGCAGAGACTCTCACTTGAACCCATAGCTCATTGTTTTGGATTGTCTGCCTGGCTGGCTTGCTCCAGGATCCCTGTCTCCACATCCTGAACACTTGGGTTACAAGTGGGCCATCTTGCCTACCTGGCAGTTACGTAGGTGCCGGGATCTGAACTCTGGTCCTCAAGTTGAACAGCAAGCACTGTACCCACGGAGCCCTCTCCCCAGCCTCTGATCTCTGCCTTTCAGCTAGAGGGTTTTGACCATTCATGTTTAATGGGCTATCTCTGAGATGAGGCTCATGTCTGCCACCTTGCCTTGTCTTTCCCATTTGTCCCATCTGGTCTTTGTCCCTGCTTCCTTCTCTGCCTTGTACATTTCTCATGATTCCATTGGTTGTGGCTGCACTTTTGAGACAGGGACTCATCGTATGTTCCAGGCTGGCCTTGAACTTGATATGGAGCCAAGGATAACCTTGAACTTCTGATCTTCCTGCCTCTGCTTTCCTAGTGCTGGGATTCCAGATTTGCCACCACGCCTCCTTTATGCCCAGCTTATGCAGTGCTGCGGATGGAACTCCACTCAGACTCTCTGGACCCGAGTTCCTCCTCCTGTGGAGGAATGGCCAGTGTGAGATCTTCCAGCCCAGCATGCAATGTGTTGTGTTCTTCTGTCTTTCCTTAGGCACTGCACTGCGCTTTCTCTAAGAAGCTGGTTGTTATTGGGGTTTGTCATTAGCCTCTGCTCCCCAAAGTCCAAACAGATGAGGCTCAGCCACCTGCCCCAGTATGCCCACCAAAAAGTCAACAGCAGGGTGGGGGTCAGGGCAGATGCTTCACTGTGTGAGGCCACCCTGGGAAAGGTTGGTAAAAACTTCCCAAGACTCCAGATCTGTCTTGAGGGTCTGATAGGAACTTCAAGGTTTCGTGGGGAAGGGGAACAAAGAGGTTGGTGTGTGGCTGGGGATCTGGCTGGTCATTATCTCGGGGCTATCTGAGGTGGCTCTGAGAAGGTCCCGAGCCCTGTTGTCACCTGAAGGGACAGGTGCGGGGGTGTAGCTTCAGCTCCCACTGTTCTTCGTGGCCGTCAAGGATTAGCTCTCCTGTGAGGCTTGCTGCTGTTCTGGTTCTTTGTCACAAACATGTTTATTGAACAATCCTGATGTTTCTAGAAACCACTGCACCGCCGAAGTGACTTGAAGGAAAGAAAAGAAATGAAGAAGCAGATAGTGTTGGTTAGGCCAGCACCTAGCCACAGTCAGCAACAGGGCTGACTGCTGTGGAGTCAGGGGATGGCAGCAGCAGACCTCCAGCACCCACAGAGCCTTGGCTTAGCTAGAGAAACTCCATGGGATGGACGAAGAGGAAAGTTGGGTCTACTCAAAGGTGGACAATAAAAATTGGAGGCCAGACTTCCAGCCCTCTGGAGACCACTAGAGCTAGGTGTGGCCTGAGGCACTCCTCTGTGAGACCAGCAGAGTTGGGTGGCCTGGGTCCCCGCTCTGTCTGCTGCACTCACTGACCTGAGCTGCTCTCTGCTCATCTTTAAGCTGGTGAATAATCCTTGTCCTCGCTCCCTGGCCTTTCAAGGACTAGGGTTCATGGCTATGAACACATTTTGTAAACAACCAGGGCTGGACATATGTGAACAATTAGACTCCTCTAGATCCTCGACCCAGAAGCTAGGCCCCAAGACATGAAGTCATGCTTCTGTTTCTCTCTCTTCCTCCTTGTGGGGAGGAGGCTTGGGGAGGGTGGAGGGAAGAGGCAGGAGGGAGGACAAAGATGGCCGGAGGAGAGCTGCTGGCGGAGATTTATCCTGGGAGGCGCAGAGGGTTCCAGAAGGCTCTGGTTGCCCCAAGGGTTCCCTCCCCTGGCCTCCTCTGTTTTCTCTGGTTCTTTCCATTGTTCTGAAGCCAGATGCAAGGGTTCCTGTTCCAGATACCGCCCGCCCTCCCCCTCACGAGTCAGAAAGAAGCCTTGGGTGAGGGGCACTGCGGGATTGCGGGCGGGCGGGGGAAGGGCTGCCACTCTGTGCCAAGCGTGCCTCGGAATCACTGTTTTCATTTTTTGAAGTCAAAACCACTCAGGAGGCTCCCCCCCCCCCCCCCCCCGCCCCTACCCAGAGTCCCTCCATTATCCCTAGGCCATTTGGTGGTTGTTGCCATGGAGACCACAAGCAAAATGACATGCAAATCAACACAGCAAGAACAAGGGAGAAGATGGTCCTGAGGAGTGGGGGCAGCTGGAAATGCCTCCACCCACAGACCCCTGGAAGAAAAGGCTCTAGATCTGACAGAGTTCAAGGAGGTCCCCCCCATCAGCAGTCTAGTGAGGGAAGAAGGCTGAGTGTGAAGCCTGAGATAACTGGTTTTCTGAGAGGATGATCAGGGAAAACTCAGAGGGGTCTGGCTGCCCCGCCAGCCCAGCCTCTAGCATTAGCCATCAAATGGGGTCTGGGAGGGGGTCTAGGTCTGGCTTGGGGCCAGAACCATGCTCAGGGCAGAGACTGTCTTGGCCAGAAGATACCTGGCTCACAGCCACCCAGGGATGAGCATGGCAGATCAGCCCTCCCAAAGCCAGGTCCCTGGGGCTTGGCACAGGCCCCTTCTCTCCACCCATTTGGAAACTGTCTCTGTTCAGACTCCTGGGGCCTCAAAGAGGCAATGGCGCAGCTCGATTTTTAAGAAGAAAAACCACAGCCCCCAAGAATCCAAATCTATGAACTGGGGGCCTCTTGACTGAAATGAGAGTTGACTATGGGACTGGGAGTTTGGACGCCCTTCTCTGTGTCCGGGAGGTTTCCCGACTGAGGCTGATCAAAGCCCCAGGAAATGGTTTGTGATGGGCTCATGATGGTGGTGCCGCCTCATGGCCTTGCTCAGAGGCAGTGGAGAGAGAGGGCAATGCTCCACACATGGCCTCGCTCTCTGGGTTGGGGTGGTGCACAGTCTTCTTGGGGAGGTTTCTGGAAGCAGCAGTCAGCTCTTCACACCAGGACTGCTCCCTGAACCCCATCTCAGCTGCCAGTTTCTGAGCACTGTCAGCCTGAAGAAGTGTCAGGGTCAGGTCTGGGAAGGACCGACCCCATCAGTTTCACAGTTTTCTCTACCCAGAACTCCACACCCCACGGGATTCTCTGTTCACAAGTCTTCTTGCTTGCTCAGACCTGATGCCCAGTGCATGACCATGAGGGTGTTCAAGTGCCCGGAGCACAGGGAGCCATTTTCCTCTGGGGCATCTCCCCTTCCCCTGGGAGTAGAGCTCAGCAAACCCTTCTGTCTCATAAGATGAAAGGACCGATTCTCTGTCACCTGCCCCAGGAACACCAGAGGCTCAGCTCTCCTGGTTTGGGCCCCTGTAGAGGTGACTCAGGATGGACAGAAACAGGTCAGAGCCCTTCATGATGCCACTGACCTGAGGCCAGGGCTGCAGGGCCGCCGTCTCCATCCCCACTGCGGTCTGACGTGTCGCAGACTTTCACGCTGGGGATATGTTCCTCAAAGCTACGCGGTGATGGCATCTGCGGGTGCCGATGGCCTTTGGGAAATGATTAGGGTTAGACAATGTTATAGAGCGGGGCCTCCATGGTGGCATTAGTGACTTCATAAGAACAAGAGAGGGCTTCCAAGGAAGGGGGCGGAGCTGGAAGCATCCTCTGTGTGACTGCATGAGTGGGAAGGGCAGGGCAGCAAAGGAGAGAGACTGTTCTCTGATGAGAGAAAGAGGTTGGGGAGGCAAGGAGGGTACATTTTGGTGGCTCTCAAGTTATGCTAAGAAATGTCCTCTTTCCTTTTCTCTCTCATATGGGCAAGATGGCTCTTGAGCTGGACATAGTCCTAGAAGGAGAAGCCAGGAGTCACTAGGCTCTCAGGAGGGGTTCAGTCCATGTCCATTCCCTGTAACCGGAGTTTCTGGTGAGATTCCTAGAAAACTGCAGGTTTGTAGCTGGGAAGCAGACAGGACTTAGCAGTGGCGATTGTACTGGAGTTCTTGTAGTCCTGTTAGCAACAGGCTTCAGCCAGATTCTTGGGTGAGATTCCTCTCGTGTTCCCGGGACTTCCCCTACCTCTCTGTCCTTTCTCATTCTGATATTGGAATCCTCCAGGTGGGTGCAGATGGGGGATTGATGTGTCTCCCAGGAACCAGCATGTTGCTCTCAGTCTCTACAAGTGCTGTAGGGCATCATCCCCTTGAGAGGGATCTGAGCTGTGGAGGGTTCTGTTCTCCGTGGCAAGGAATAAGCCTATCCCCTGTGGGTTACTGTGGAGGCTCAGCTTCAGTCAGTGACTGGCAGATTGCCTGGCCTATGGAACTTCTTCACTGTAGCCTGTAGTTTGCTACTGGGAGGGACTAAGGGCTCTGGACCCAGAGCTGGTCTCCAGGATTGGGAGATGTCAGGACACAACAGAGAGGGGAAGCTTCCGAAGGGCATACGGCCGGACGCTGACACAGCCTTGGCTGGCCCAGCCCTCTGCTTGTATAGAGCATTGGCCGGAGCAGCAGCAGAGGGAGCCACCACAGACTCCAGCCCGCCACTCCACGGCACCCCAAGCTACAGAAGACCTAGAATCAAGATACTCTGATTCTTGTTTTAAACATGTTTATGTTTTATTTTCAAAATACCTTGTTTTTGTTTTATCTCTTACCTTTGTCTAATTCTCATTTGCCTATTTTTTCTTTATTTTGTAGTGAAAAAGTTTAAATCTTCTTTCTTAGTATGTTTTCTTTTCTTTTCCCTCACCCCCTTCCTTATTACCTTTGTATGGTAGTTTGAATGTGACTGGCCCCCATAATCTCATAGGGAGTGGCACTATTAGGAGGTGTGGCTTTGTTGGAGTGGATGTGGCCTTATTGGAGGAAGTGTGTCACTGTGGAGACAGGCTTTGAGGTTTCCTATGCTCAGGATCCTGCCCAGTGTAGCAGTCGACTTCCTGTTGTCTGCATGATGTAGCACTCCCATCCAGCACTGCGTCTGCCTGCAGCTGCCGTGCTCCCCATCGTGGTGATAATGGACTGAATCTCTGAACTGTAAGCTGGCCCTAATTAAATGTTTTCTTTAAAAGAGTTGCCGTGGTCATGGTGTCTCTACACAGCAATAGAAACCCTAAGACAGGTGTGATGACCAAGTGGGAGATGACGGTGACTTTGGCTGGATGAGGGTCCCAGGAAGTCCTAGGGAGCCAGGGTTCTTAGGCTAGGCTGAATGGTAAGGACAGAAAAGGCAATGGCAGGCGCTTCACCCTCCAGTATCGTGATTCTCCTGGTACTTGTATGTTTACATGAGTTGCACATGTGTGCATAGGTGTGTGTGCACATGTCTGCATGTGCACATGGAGGTCAAAGGCCACCCTCAGGTGTTGTTCCTTAGGTACTGTCTGTCTTTTTTTCCTCACTAAGTAGGTAGGGCTGGCTAACCAGTGAGCCCCAGAGACCCTCTCGTCTCTGCCTCCCAGCATGCCACCAAAACCAGCCCTCCCCACTTTTTTTTTAACATGGGTGCTGGGATGAAACATAGGTTCTCATGCTTACATGGAAAGAACCTTGCCAACTGGGCTATCTCCCCAGACCCATCCTCAGATATTTGTTAGAGTAATGGAAGGCTGCCTCACTCAGTCCCCGAGCTTGGGGGGGCCTTTCTCTGGTACCCCAAGTATTGCATCCCTGACCCTGAGGGTTGTAATGATGAATAAGGAGACAGAGTCAGGGAAATGACCACGAAAACACTGAGCAGGCTGGGAGGAGGAATCCCAGGAGAGTGGAATGAAACCCATGGATGGGTAGAGATTGACACATAGGACTGGGAACCAAACCTCTGGCTGGAATGGCCCAGGACAGGTGACTCAGGTTTGCTGAGTCTCAAATCCCAGCCTGGCCACTCACACATACGGTGTCTCATCCTGCAGGTATCCCAGGTACCACCTCCAAGTATGCTGGGGCTTCTCAATACTGAAGGGCATTCAGCGGCCGTGAGCTGGCAGACTCACACTTGCAGAAACACACGACATAGAGACACATGACTTCCGAGAAGTGGCGCTGTGGAGTTGGCAGCCACATGCCTCTCGCTACAGAAAGACTTCTCGATAAAGACAAGACACTAAGAATTCTCCAGGGCACACTGTGTCTTTTTCCAAAGGGAGAAAGAACCAGCTTTCCCGGCCACTGTGCAGGTCCCTGGAGACGAGGGAACAAAGACTCCCTCCACTGAGGTACTGCTTGCTTGGCAAGGGACCTGCAGCTCTGGGCTGCCTGTGCCAGCGGCCACAGCAGCAGCTGAGTGTGACAAGCCGCAACAGGACTGGTTCCAACTTAGTGCAGCAGGGCCAGCTGTCAACATGACATGCAGATCAGTGGCCTGTCATACACTCTGTTTTTCAAAGGCGAAGCAGGGACTAGAACCCCATGGGCCTGGGCCTAGGTGTGAGGCTGCGTTTGTCATTTTGTCCTCATGACAACCATTGTATTGTGACCCAACAGAGAAGGAAATGGAAACAGGTGGTCATCTTCCCAGAGCCAAGGGGCTTCGAGGGGCAGAGCAGCATTTGAACTCAGGCCTGGTTATGCCAGTAACGTGGATGCTGGAAACTAAAGTCAGGTCCCCTGGAAGAGCAGTATTCACTCACCCCTGAGCCAGCTCTCTAGCCCCAGAGTCTGTGCTTTCTTGTCTGTAGGACACATTTCATCTGTCCAGGCTGAGCGAAAGAGGGGACTTCACATAATACTACAGTTGGTGTTGTTTTAAAATTTTTCATTACACCTAATTATTTCTTGTGTACACAGATGTGCCATGGTGCTCACGTGGAGGTCAGAGGATGATTTTCAAGTGCACCAGGCTTTCTCTTTGGGGGCCACCAACCAGCTCCCAAATCACGACACAGACTTAATATTAGTTTTGAATGCTCGGCCTTAGCTTTTTTTGCTGGCTCTTTTAACTTAAATTAACCTGTTTCTCTTTACCTGTTTTGCCTCGGGGCTTTCTAACCTTTCTTCCTTCTGTATCTCTTCACTGCTTCTCGTGTCTGGCTGGCTGCCATCCGCCTGGCTTCTTGCCCTAGGCATGTCCCTCACTCTCTCCTCCTCCTCTCCTTCTTTCTTCTCCAGCCTAGAGTTCTCCTCCATTTACTCTCTCTGCTTGGCAGCCTGGCCTGTCCCTCTCCTGCCTAGCTATTGGCCATTCAGCTCTTTATTAGACCAATCAGGTGCCTTAGGCAGGCAAGGTGAAACAGGTGCGACACATCTTTACATAATTAAACACGCGTCCTTACATCGTTTAACAGATGCAGCGTAAACAAAAGCAACACACCTTTACACAGTTAAAGTAACATTCTGCAGCATAAACAAATGTAACAAATCTTTGCCTAGTGAAAATAATGTTCTATAACATTCAAATGTCAGTTCTCATTCCACCCTGTGGGACCTGGAGAATTCAGGTCATCAGGCTTGGGAGCAAACATCTTTACCCACGAGCCACCTTGCTGTTACTACATTTGAGGAAACTGAGTCTCTAAAGTTCTCATCCAGACACAGATGCCTGAGAACCACTGTGTTCCACATCCCCACTGGCTCACGTGTTCAAACATTTGATTCCCAGCTTGTGGGGCTGTTGGGAAAACTGAGCAACTTTGAGGGGCCTAGCTCACTGACATAGGGTGGGCTTTGAAAGGTATGTTTTTCTTTGGTTCTGGTCTATCTCATTTCCTGTCTGTCTCCATGATGTGACCAGGAGCCTCACACTCTCACTGCCACAAACTGACCGGCTTTGGCCACTTTGCCTTCTGCACCACAAGGACTGGATCCTCCAAACCACGAGCCAATGTAAACCTTGCCTCCTCCCAGGGGCTTCAGCGGATTTCCATCACAGCAACAAGAAACAAACTAGTACAAGAATCAACAGGAGCTGGTGGACCCTGGGCCATCAACTCTGGAGCAGACATGGCCCCCTTGTGAGGTCTGATCCATTACCCCTCATAACTCCTACAGCTGGGCCTGTGTGGTTTGTGGGATCAGTTTACCTTGCCTGGGGTTACCCTGTCGACTCCTAAGAGAGTTTGGCCTCAAATGCAGTATGGCCTGAATCTTGTCCTAATGTTCTTTCTCCATGGGCTAATAGGCACTTGATTTAGTTTCATGAGACATCTTTTTGCACAGTGTCTTAGTTATGGTTTCTATTGCTGTGAAGAGACACCATGGACACAGCAACTCTTATAAAGGAGAACATTTAATTGAGAGGGGTCACTTGCAGTTTCAGAGGTTCAGTCCATTATCATGATGGGGAGCATGGCAGCTGAGACACTGGGCGGTATCCTGAGCATAGAAAACCTCAAATCCTGCCCCTACAGAGACACACTTCCTCCAACAAGGCGTACACACTCCAACAAAGCCACATCTCCTAACAGTGCCACGCCCTATAAGATTATGGGGGCCAATTACACTCAAACTACCACACACAAGTGACCTTCCAGAATCTCTGGGAAGTGCTCAGGGCAGAGGCAAAGTCTGTGTTGCAGACAAGGACGAAGGAGGGTAAGCCTGCCCTGAAGAGTCCTTGCTTACTAAGTGGAGCCCCAGGACAGGCACGAAGCCCAGGCCTGGCTGTCCTCTTACCCGGGAGCCCAAGATTCCTCTCACTATCTTCCTCCTGCCACCTCCCCAGCTCCCTTAGGTTGTCAACAAGACCGAGCATATTGAGCGAGTGTGAACACGTTTCCCTCCTCCTATTTATTCAAGCCATATGCACCTGCCAATCAGAGCGCCTAAGCAGCAGCCCATCCCTGGGGGAAGCCAAGACAGAAGAGCTGAGACTTACTCAGGGAAGCCCCCTCAACATCAAGAAATCCTGCCTCCCTGCTGAGTGCCGTGCACTGTTGGAGGTACTAGAGACAGGACATGAACAAAACTAAGGCCAAAGAGCTGGGATCTCAGGGCAGGGTAGGGGTGAGGACAGATGTGACTAAAACACATCCTAAATATTTGTGTGGTGTGAGCTGTACAAGGCAGGGGGAGCAGGAGAGGCAGACAAGTTGAAGTATAAGGCAGGAAACCAGGTAAGAACCTGCAAAGGACTCCAAATCTCAGTTTCAAGGATGCTAAACTGGTGGCCTTGGGACCAGCTAACCTGATCAGCATGGAACCTGCGTGACAGCAAGCTAGCCCAAGACTCTGGATGCTGTGCGGGGGCCTGTGCCAGGTGCTAGGATACACAGATATGAAGACTGTGCACTCATGGTGTGCTCAGGGCTTGTTCTGGGAGGAATGTCTCAATTGGAGATGGATGCGTGCATAAAACACAGGCTGTACTTGACTGGACATCAACCCAGCCAGAGTGAGCCTAAGCATAAAAATTACAAGAGAAGAGAAAAACCAGGATGGAAAATGGAGTTCATTCCTCATGCTGATCCTAGACTGCCAGAGGCCATCCTTTATTGAGAAAGATCAAGAGTGCTTGGGATGCTCGAACAGCCAGGGTGCTGTGATTGATTAGTGATGTCTGCTATTGTCAGGGAGGTGGGAAATGGATGCAGGAAACTCGTGATTTGGTTAAATCCTTGTCCAGAAGAAGAGCAGCAGTCTTAGCAGAGCTGTGGCACTGACGGATGTTCAGAGCTGAGTGAGAAGCAGGGCATAAGGCCAGAAGCAGGAGGACTTAGAATATGCTAGAAAGAGTGTGAAAGATTGGGGAAAATGAGCCAAGACACAGGCCCTGCCTGAGGCTGGGTGCCCAAGACCTGACTGCACAACTTCTCATCTCTGCCATGTGGATGGGAACTGGCCAGGGTGAGGCACACACCCTGCACCTAGACTCACACCCCGTTCCCTCTATACAGTAATGCTGCGCCTCCCACATGTGATCTGCATACGCATTACTGTAACTCACGGGATGGCTAGTCAGTCCGGGCTCAGAACCTTGATCTTGGGTTAGTAATTTTACATGAGTCTCAATTTCTGTATTTACAAAATGTGGACCATGAGACCATGAGAAATTAAGAGAGCGCATACAGGAGCTGGGGTGTGGCTCAGTTGGTAGAGGGCTGGCCTAGGATAGGGGACGCCCTGGGTTCCACTCCCAGCATCATATACACTGGGTGTGGTAATTCACACCTGTAATCCCAGCCCTTAGGAGGTGGAGGCAAGAGAATGAGAAAGTCAAGGTCATCTTCAGTTGCATCGTGAGTTTGAGGCCACCACATGATCTCAGACACATGCGCTCAGTCTCAAAAGGGGGTGGGGGCCTAACATATACAACGTCTGGCACAAGGGTGACTATTTATGGTAGTTTGAATGGAATTGGCCCCCATAATCTTTTAGGGAGTGGCACTGTCAGGAGGTGTGGCTTTATTGGAGTGCGTACGCCTTGTTGGAGGAAGTGTGTCACTTTAGGGGCAGGATTTGAGGTTTTCTATGCTCAGGATACCGCCAGTGTCTCAGCTGACTTCCTGTTGCCTGCAGGATGAGGACGCTCAGTTACTCCTCCAGTACAACATCTGCCTGCATGTTGCCATGCTCCCCATCATGATAATGGACTGAACCTCTGAACTGTAAGTGAGCCACCCCAATTAAATGTTTCCTTTATAAGAGTTGCT
>CABHPQ010174281.1:7010-48109 GCA_902168405.1 Peromyscus aztecus | reverse complement strand
ACTGCTCTCACCCAAGGTGAGGTTGAACTGTTGACCTTGTGTACATCCTACTTCACAAATGAGTCTGTCAGATATGCTAAGCCTATAGGCTGAAGATGATGCCCCAACACTGCGGAGAAACCTCAGGTGACTGTCCAGGCGGCTGGCTGTTTCTGTCAACTCACAATTTTTTTGGAAGTTGCTTGCATGCACTTCTTGTTTTTATTTTTGTTAGGTAATATTATTTCCTTCTTGGGTCTCTGAGGGAGTTGAAGATTAATTAATTATAGTTGAAAATTAGTTAGGATAGAAAGGAATTAGGTACATTTTGGACTTAACCAAATTAGGATAAGTAATGGAATTATTTTCTCTGAATTTGTCAAATACAAATGGACTAGACATTGTTTAGGTATTCATCACTTGTATATATTGTATATAGTTATTGTACTTTTGTATATAGTTTTTCTTATTAGTTACAACTTTCCTTTTTTTCTCTTTTTATTAAATTAGAAAGGGTGAGATATAGTGGTATTCTATTTGTACTGAAATGTGATTTTATTTGTATGTTAATAAATAAAGTCGCCCAGAGGTCAGAGTTTAGCAAGCCATAGCGAGAGCTGGGCGTGGTGGTGCACGCCTTTAATCCCAGTACTCAGCAAGCAGAACTAGGTAGATCTCTGTGTGTTCAAGGATACAGTCAGCATTGGAGACACACGCCCTTTGATCTCAATACCAACCATAGAAGACTTGGAGGTCTGCACAGACAGGCCCTGACGAGGCAGTCACGTAGTTACAGGCAGTGATGAGACAGCCACGTAGTTGGGTTTACAACCAATGAGAAGGAAGAACCAGAACTCTTTATAAGTTAAACGCACAGGAAGTAGCTCCCTTTTCGGAGAGGTTTCTTGGTGGACGAAGCTAGCCAGCAGCACGTGGGTAAGCTCCTAACTCTGACCTCTTGGGCTTTCATCTTTACATTGGCTCTGTGTTTCTTATTTAATAAGACGGTTGGTTACATCTACATCCTGGTCTTCTGAACACATTTATGTGTTCTGTCATTTTGTATCAGTGATGGCTATGTATTTGGGCTTTCTTGCCACACTGGATTCATATCTCCTTCTGCAGATGGTCAATATCTGTCTTTAATCAACTTCTAGAATAGCTGGAAGATGCCTCAGTAGCAGCATGTACTCATAATCAAACCATTTTGAGGGCATGTTGCCTGCTAGGTTCTGGGCAAACACTTACTGAGCAAGATATGGAAGGATTGAATTCTGAGAAACAACCTAATAAGATTTTCAGAGAAAGAGAAAGCTCCAAGATTACAGAATGGTGAGGCTGTAGGAAAAGAGACCACCTGCTGGGCTCCAGGCTTCAAATATATTTGGCCTTGTTAGTTTCTATCTTGCTTGCTTTTTTACACCTCTTTGGTAGCAAGATACTTCAGGTTATTGTATATTTTAGGTATTTTTCACCTTAAAACTGATTCTCGATGTGGTAGGATAGAGAAGATCTTCAGCCAACAGTAAATCAAGACTCAGAGAGACTACATCATCAAATGACACCAGATGGTTAAGGGGCTGTGGACCTGACTGTGAGACAAGAAAAGCTGAAAGTAAAAGACACCATGGTCAATGAAGCTCTTATTCAGAGCACTAAGAGTCTCAGGTTCAGGGAAGCCCAGGATACAGGAGGGGACAGTGTGCAGTCACTAACCTGCCTCAGGAGCCATGAGGCTTTCAGGTTGCTATGGAAAGTCAGCAGGACAGCTGGTTTTTCTCCCTTTCTGTTCCCTAAGCTTCCTGTAAGCCCTCTCCATCCTCTACCAGAAAGAGTTGAAAAAAATCTTGGTGAAGAGTTGTAATTAAATTCAAGGTGCTAAAACCTAGCAGACACTTGCTTTCAGTCAGTCCAATGTAAGTTGAAAATAGGTGTGGTAATGCATTTAAAACACTTAAGCTGCTGAATGAGAGCTTCAGCACAGGTCACAGTTAGGCAACAGCTGTTTCCTCTTGTGACTTCAAAGATGAGGGAAGGGGCTGTTGTGCATCCCTGCCGAGCACCTGGACAGAATATGGACTGATCAGTAGTCAGGAAAAAGATAAGAATTCAAAATAAAATTTCTACTGAATGTTTATTCCTTTAGAACAGTTGAAAGACTAAAAAATTCTGTTCATCCATTGTAGGTCATAAGTAAGTTGAAATTGCGGCCTGCAAATCTCACTGGATGGTCATAATTTTGGGCTATTCAAGCAAGAGAAGAAAACTGTGTTTTTCAGTGTGCACTTAAAATGATGTGAAGCTGTAATGGACACAACAGGGGAAGTTCACCCCCAATTTTGTACATGGAGTTGAATTGCTTTATTGGTCCAGATACTAGTACCATTCTGTTGGCTTCTGCTGTGGAATGGTCTGTATGTCAAATTGCTCTGATTGGTCAATAAATAAAACACTGATTGGCCAGTGGCCAGGCAGGAAGTATAGGCAGGACTAACAGAGAGGAGAATGGAGAAAACAGGAAGGTGGTAGGAGACACTGCCAGCCGCCGCCATGACAAGCAGCATGTGAAGACACTGGTAAGCCACAAGCCATGTGGCAAGGTATAGATGTATAGAAATGGATTAATTTAAGATATAAGAACAGTTAGCAAAAAACCTGCCATGGCCATACAGTTTGTAAGCAATATAAGTCTCTGTGTTTACTTGGTTGGGTCTGAGTGGCCGTGGGACTGGCCGGTGACAGAGATTTGTCCTGACTGTGGGCCAGGCAGGAAAACTCTAGCTACAGGCTTCCATCGATGGCTGTGGTTCAAATAGCACTGGCTAACATTCTAATTATAGCATCAATCTCAGATTAGACTGTTTCACATAGATAGATGATAGATTGATACATACATACATACATACATACATACATATATACATACATACGTACATACATACATACATACATAGATCATAGATACATGGGTATATAACTGCTGTCCAGTGAACTTTTCCTGGGAAGATTTGAACAAACATCTACTTGTCCATGATATGGCACCAATGGCAGACCAAAGGAATGATTTCACCCAAGTATGTCTTTGGTAAATCAATTATTTGGTAAGCCCAGTGTTTAACTGGGCTTAATATGAGGCACATGGGTGAGAGGTTTTTTTTTGTTTTTGTTTTTGTTTTTTACAGGATCCTTAGTAAAAGGTTACTCACAGGAGTGTAGGTGAGGTATTATTTACAGAAGCATGGGTGACCCCAAAATAACTGCATTGTTGAAGAGACTTATGTTAGCACAAATATTGGCTCCCTATGACCACAGATTGACCTCCTCATATATGATATGCTATATATCCTATTTTCTATATACTTTACTACTTCCTAAAAACCACATAAATCTGGGGAAGAATTATAGGCAGCAGAGATGGAGATACAGGAAGGAGTGTCTGAAAGCACAGGTGAGGGTCTAATAACCCTTCCCAGACCCTCCTCCTATAACTGAAGGCTAATGGGTTCAATTTTGGAGGTCTTTTACAGATAATCACAGCCATCCCAATTAAAATGGTACTGGCTGGTATATAGAGAGGAGAACATTCCACAATAGTGCCAAGATAGACGGATGGTAGTTAGAAAGAGACATAAACAGGCAAACTAGATAGATGGGATATATATATATATATATATATATATATATATATCCCATATATATATATACACACACATATATATATATAATACACACACACACACACACACACACACACACACACACACACACACACATATATAATAGATGAGTTGGAAAGATGAATTAGAAAGATGTTGTTTTGTTAGGGTTTTTATTATTGTGATAAAACACAGTGACTAAAAGCAACTTGGGGAGGAAAGGGTTTACTTCAGTTTACAATAGGATTCAGTCATGAAGGGAAGTCAGGGAAGGAACTCAAGGCAGGAATCTGGAGGTATGAAATGAAGCAGAGGCCATGGAGGAACACTGTTGGCTTGTTTTCCATTCCTTGCTCAACCTACTTTCTTATGTACTTGAGGATAATCTGCCCAGGGGTAACACCACAAACAGCAAGATGGGCCTCTCACATCAATCTAATCAAGACAATACCCCAGAGACTTGCCTAGAGGCCAATATCATGGAGGCATTTTCTCAACTAAGATACCCTCTTGCTTGATATGTTTACATTTGTGTCAAATTGACAAAAACAAACCAGCACAAATGGGGAGAGAATAATAGATAGCTAGGTGGATTGATGGACAATGGACAAATGGGTTGGTAGATAAATGGACAGACAGACAGACAGATGATAGATAGTAGATTCTCAAAGACAGATATTCACATACAGGCATTAACATAAGTGCTGACAAATCTCTTATAAGGGAGAAGTTATCTCACAGTGAATAAATATAGCAGTACACATAGAAATATATTTACCACAATATTCTATTACATAAAAAAAAACATTTAAATACCTCTTAATAAAAGTTGAGCCTACTTAAAAAAAAAACCCAACCAACCAAACAAGAAATAAACCAAAATATCTGAGCAGTGGTGGTACGCATCTTTAATCCCAGCACTCAGGAAGCAGAGGCAACTGGATCTCCGTGAGTTCGACACCAGCCTGTCTACACACAGAGAGAAACCCTGTCTCAAAAAAAAGTGGTGTCCATGTGTATTGTTGTCTTTAGTGGATGCTATTTCATTTTATATCTTTGCACTTATCTGACTTTTTTCTTAAAATAAGTTTTTAAGATTTTCTTTCCAAGAATATGCACAATTAATTTAATCAATATGTTTTATAGGAAGTGTGCCAGAAATTGAGTGATTAATGTTCTGAAATTGCAGGTAAAGAATATGAACATTACTATCCTGCAAGATATGCCCACTGGTGCAATAGTGGCATGCATCTTTGGAGAGTAAACAACCACTTTTTGATCTACTACATGTGATGGAACCCATACCTGAAATTGCTAAAGTAGTCAAGAACTTGAAACTAGATAGGTTTGGATATATGGGAAAAACCTACTACTATTATTCTGCTAATGGAACTTAGTAATAAAATGACTCCTAATTCCTAAGGAAATTCTGCTATACCCATATATCAGCATCTCACTTAGCTATCATCAGAAGCTTCCTCTTACAGCAGATAGGCATTCATATAGAGACCCACAACAGCACAAAGTGCAGAGAGTGAAAGATCTTGGAACCCTCAGTTCTAAAAGCAATGATATTAGACAATTTTCCTCACTTCTTTTTATGCATTTCTTTATGGTTTTGTGCATATGCATTTTCTGAAGGAAGCACTGTAATAATTAATGTCTGAATTGAAGATGTTCTGGGCTAGAGAGTGTAAACACCCTGAAAAGACAGACACTGACTCTTCATCCCACAGCACCTGCATCTACACAGCCCATATGGTCACCACTACCTGTAGTAAATAGGTAGGTATACAAGATCAGATTTTCATCAGAGTATAAAAGTTCCTTGAAGCCGGGTGATGGTGGTGCATGCCTTTAATCCCAGCACTCGGGAGGCAGAGGCAGGTGGATCTCTGTGAGTTCGAGGCCAGCCTGGGCTACCAAGTGAGCTCCAGGAAAGGCTCAAAGCTACACAGAGAAACCCTGTCTCGAAAAACCAAAAAAAAAAAAAAAGTTCCTTGAGACACCAATGTTATTCCCATAGCTGTCACAGTCTAGTGATGGTTGATTTTAAGGTTAGCTCACCTCCGACTGAAATCAGCTGAGTAGGGAGCATCACCTGAAGAACTGTTCTGACTACCTTAATTGATTCGGGAAGACTGAATGTGGGTGGCACCTTCTGGTGGTATCACAAATAAAAAGGTTGTGGCAGAAGGACAATTACTCACATTTTCTTGCTCACCCTTCCCCTTTGTCACTCAGTGGATTCCAGTTTTCATCATTGACTAGAACCAGTGACTTTCTAGGAGGCTCCAGCTTTGGGGACCAAGCCAAGCCACTGTCTACTTTTCAATCTTTCAGGTGTTCGGCAACAATTATTACTATTTCAATAAAGGTGCTTTAGTAAGTTCTCTCCCCTGCCCCTGGTGTGTGTGTGTGTGTGTGTGTGTGTGTGTGTGTGTGTATGGATATATGTCCAACCTTTCAGAACTGTTCTTCTAGAGAACCCTTGCTAATACCGGTGTATTCTGCTTACATGACACCCTCTATGGACTCAGAATAGTTATAGCTACATCATATATGCAAAGCTGTAGAGCACAGGAACTCAGGTAAATTTGATCCCCACCTACATTAAAATATGAAAATGACAACACCCTTCCCTTGGATTTCCAGTTAATTTCCATGATGTAATTTATACTCTTAACAGCCAGGTAGGATCTGTCTCAGCCAATTTTCTTGAAGTGTTAAAATATTTTGTGTAAATACAAGAATGTTGTTCTGGGTTCCTGTGGATTTACCTTCAGTCTTCAACCAATAATACATTCAGATGATTTGATTAATTCAGATGTGTCAAATGAGAGAGTGACACATGGCAGAGCCACACTAGCTTCTCCCTAAACAGTGTAGAGTGTAGATGCTTCATTTAGCCTAGGATAAGAAACCCCCAGTAGTTGTTTCCTCCACTAAGGACTCACCAGCATCTGTCCTCTGTGCCAAATTCTGACAAAATATCTTTTTGATCCGCATGCTGTGGGTATTCACACTGACTATCATGGATGGGACTCACAAGCACTGGGCATGGGACTTCATAGTAGAGAAAGTGAGCCTATGCACATGAAGGAACACAGGTGATGGTAGTCTAGCTAACTTTGGTTGAATATATACCATGTGTTTTTATTAGCTTCCAACAGATAGAATAAAAATATTCCTCTGATTTTTTATCTTGGAAGACAGCTTGGCATAGTTTGTCCTTGAAATGGAATAGACTTAGGGACAACTGTAGCTGGAAGTTTTCATGTGTCCCACCTGGGCCCTGCAGTCAGGACAAATCTCTCCCACCCATGTCTTGAAGCTGCGTGGTTCCAAATAAACACCCAGAGGCTTATATTATTTACAAACTGTATGGTTTAATGGCTCAGGTGTCTCGCTGGCTAGCTCTTACATCTTTTTGTTGTTGTTGTTGTTGTTGTTTTTTCGAGACAGGGTTTCTCTGTGTAGCTTTGCGCCTTTCCTGGAGCTCACTTGGTAGCCCAGGCTGGCCTCGAACTCACAGAGATCCGCCTGCCTCTGCCTCCCGAGTGCTGGGATTAAAGGCATGTGCCACCAACGCCCAGCTAGCTCTTATATCTTACATTAACCCATTTCTGTTAATCTATGTTTTGCCATGTTTTCCATGGCTTACCAGTCTGCTGGCGTATTGTTCCTGGGGCAACTGGCTCATGTCTCTTTCCTTCTCTTCTTTCTTCTTCCTGTCTATCTGCTTGTATTTCCTGCCTGCCTCTAAGCTGCCTTGCCTCAGGCCAATACAGCTTTATTTATCAACCAATCAGAGCAACACATATTCACAGCATACAGAAAGACACCCCCCAGCACTTTCCCTTTTCTGTCTAATCAAAAAGGAAGGTTTTAACTTTAACATAGTAAAATTACATATAATAGAACAGTTATCAAGCAAGAATTACAATTACAATATCTAGTCTATTTGTCTTTGGCAAAATTAAAAAAATATATTTTATCTATCCTATATTTATGAGTCTAAAGTTTCATGTCTAATTTATCTTTTATCATAACCAAGAAAATTATAATTATAACTATCTAGTCTTCAACTACAACAAAGACCCTGTAAGGATATAATATTACCTAAGTAAACAGGAAGTGCATTATAAGCAACTTCTAAAAGTCCAGAATGACAGCCAGTTGCTTGGACAGTCACCTGAAGTTCCTCTGCAATGTTGGGGCATCCATCTTCAGCCTATAGGCCTAGAGTTTTTCTGTCATTTCTCCTTGTGTCCTGTAGAAAATCTGGCAGTCTCCTCTGCAAAGCAGGAACCTGAAAAACCATCTCATCTTGCAAAGTTCAATGGCCACCTTCCTATGGGTCTTGCATGTCCATTTTATACAACATACTGCCAAGTAGTTGATGCAAGGACACTTTTTTACCTAGTGGCTAACTTTTGCCACAAAGGAAGCATACTCTATAAAGAGTTTCCTTGATGCCCATTATCTTCTCTGAAGTAGATTGGTGCTGCCAGGAGCAGACATGTCTCAATGTTCAGAAAGTCAAAGTTCTTAAAACATTTTAAATGTCATATTCTGTAGGTATTTGAAGTGTTTGAATATTACCTATTTATGTATATCTAGAAAACTAACGTGACTATAAGTTTGATTATCATGGATGACTAATTATTAATCTGTATTTCTTAATTATACATTATGATTTCAAATGAACTGCACAAACATAATACCTTAAAAAAGAGTAGAAATATACATACAGTATAACAAAATTAACTTTAAAATTGTATCAATAAACTAAAATCCATAACAAGGTAAAGTATTTTAAGCAAGTTGTTGCTCTTTAAAAGTAGATTAAAATCTACCCTTTTATCGTATTATATACATATCATATACTTCATATCCCCTTTTCTTCTTTTAGAAAGAGATTGACTATGACCAACAACAATTTGTAACCAACAACCTAAATAAAGATAAACATCCATAATCCATATTTTTTGGGGAATGTGAACATAGTGTTCTAGGCTACTTCTTGCTGATAGGGGGTGCTGGTAGCCTTACAGAGATCCTGAGAAATTTTGAGATAATGGTCAAGTCCTGGTAAGACCAGCTATAACCTTTGTTGGTAAGTACCATCTGTTAAAGTTTAGGAGGTCTGGCTTGAACAAATCTGATCCATCTTAACCTGGAACAAATTCATAGTTTCTTGCTTCCTGTGGAAACAAAAGTAGAGTCTCCTTTCCAAAGCAACTTATCCTTAGATTCAATTTTGAAGTCAAGATACCTTTAAAATACACATATTGGTTTAATTCAGCAGCCTTTAAAATCAAATGTCTCTCTCCAGTTAAAAATCCCAAAGACAATATAATAATACGTAGTATCCGAAATTCTTTGTGTAATTTCCATCCTTATGTGGCTTAACTTTTATATTATTCTTATTGTCTCTTTAAAGACTTTATTTTTTTAAATTATTTATTTCTTTATATAACTGTCTATATTCATTTTCTCTCTCTTCCAAGCCTACATATATTTTTATGCACACTGTAAACCATTTAAAGTTTTATTCCATCTGAATCTGATTTGGTGTGAATCTATAATCCTTCTCTGACCAGGAGAGATTTTAAACTGCTAAACTGCATGTTTAGGACTGAAGCAGCAGCCATGGCTGCTGACTCCATGCATTTCAGCTTTCCAATATTTTGGAGGTAATTCACCACTAGTTCTGGGAGCCATGTTCTCTGCTGACTCTGGGAGGCATGGGTCCATGCCTCCATTCAGCGGCATGTAGCCCAAAAACCTCTTTTGTTCTGTATAGCAAAAACTAAATCCACCATGCAGTGTACTGTGCAGCTTGGAGACACCTCTGTGTACCATAGTGCGAATCTGCTATGCTTCAGGTCAAGCCTGCAAGCCTCAAACTTGCCATAGTGTAGCTCAAGCCTGCAGGGTTCCATGGCTTACTGGTCTGCTGGCATGTTGTTCCTTGGGCTGCTGGCTCATGTCTTTTGCCTTCTCTCCTTTCTTCTTTCTGTCTATCTGCTTGTATTTCCTGCCTGCCTCTAAGCTGCCTTACCACAGGTCAGTACAGCTTTATTTATCAACAAATCAGAGTAACACATATTCACAGCATAGAGAAAGACATCCCACAGCAGACAGCTTCAGGCTGTCTTCCTGCTGTGTCATTTTTCAGTTCCCTGAAATTTTTATGCCTTCCTTGATCACTGTGAAAACTGAATGAGATAGTACAAACCAAACACCTATCACAGATATGAGCTCATTGTTAACAGTCTACAAGTGTTGCCTGTGTTTATTGTAGACACCTTAACTCACTCAGGCACTATTGTGGTGACTTTTGAAAGAATAGTTCAACATCTACAGAAAAAGGAATGAGCTGTTTATTGATTGCTTAGCCTTTGTTAGCATAAGAACCTGGAGATACATCAGCTTGTTTGAGATCTTAACTACCTAGATTTAAATCACACCAAAGCCAGTCTCTTTCGATGAGGATGTAGAAGATGTTAATATCAACTCAATGCTGAGACTGAACTTTGCAGCAATAGAGAATAGTGCTTTTAATCCTGTGTATTGAAGAAGTAAAGCATGGAAAAGGTGAAAGCCAAGGTTTATTATGATTTTGGTAAGTAGAGATGTTTGGTCA
This sequence comes from Peromyscus aztecus, assembly GCA_902168405.1. Lineage (NCBI taxonomy): Eukaryota > Metazoa > Chordata > Mammalia > Rodentia > Cricetidae > Peromyscus > Peromyscus aztecus. The sequence continues at coordinate 37,822 of CABHPQ010174281.1, read as the reverse complement.
GTGTGGTGGTTTGTGATGGAAAGTTGATTCTGTAGACACAGAGCTCAGGCAAGACAGCATGGGAGTGTGAATGTGATGTTGTAAGAAACAGCATGATACTTAGTACAGGCACTGGCCCTGCTCTGCAGATATTTCTTTCAATTCTGCCATTCTGAAACCTAAATTTAAACACAATGCCCCTTGTAGCTAGAGTTTTCCTGCCTGGCCCACAGTTAGGACAAATCTCTCTCACCTGCCAGTCCCACAGCCGCTCAGACCCAACCAAGTAAACACAGAGACTTATATTGCTTACAAACTGTATGGCCGTGGCAGGCTTCTTGCTAACTGTCCTTATATCTTAAATTAATTCATTTCTATAAATCTATACCTTACCACGTGGCTCGTGGCTTACCGGCATCTTTTCATGCTGCATGTCCTGGCAATGGTTGGCTGTGTCTCCTTCCACCTTCCTGTTCTTTTCTCCTCTCTGTTAGTTCCACCTGTACTTCCTGTCTAGCCACTGGCCAATCAGTGTTTTATTTATTGACCAATCAGAGCAACACATTTGCCATACAAAACATCCCACAGTAGCCCCTAGCCCCTGTTTGAATATATTTTGTCTGAAATGATTTTGTTTGTGTGTTTTGGGGGTTTGCAGTACTAGGAATTGAACCTAGAGCCTGCAAGTGATCAAAACACAAATTTGGCCTGAGAAAAGAGTATAGTGCCCATGAAATTAAACAGGAGAGTTGAGAAAAATATCAGTAAGTACCTGGGGCTGAAAAATCCATCCCTGTAGTAGGATTTGAAACTGGAGAAAGGACTGACAGTAACGAGTAACTGCCAAGGAAGATTAAGTAAGCTGCATAGTCTCATCCCATAAACATTCTAATCCAAATAAAGGACATTTTTTTACTATCTTATATTTGCTACTCACCAGATTTTATCAGTAGTTCCTATTTCTGGCGCAGTCTTGGCAATGACACTTTCTAAAAATGCAGACTGGGAAGAGAGGATATTCTTGCTTTTGTTACAATCCTATGCTGGATTTCAGAGGTCACATTAGGCCATTTAGGTCACTCTATTCAGAGTCAAATCCCTCATGGATTGAAAGACTGCACTACATTTTAGAATGGAAGTGGGTATAGGGGTCTCAGGAGCCTCCAGTCTCTACCCATAGATGTTTTAATCACCATTCCTTCCAAGTTAGGTTTCTTTAATTTCTAGAAGGCTGGAGTGACATCTGACTGCTAATGAAAGCTCATTTAATGGAGTAACAGTTGTTTGATACTCACAGGGAATGAAGCTCTCTGATGATGCCTCCTGCTAGACAAGATATTTACTGTAATGAGTATTAGCATGGAGTGTGGGATATTAATGAGGGGGAAATATCTCACCATAAATGATAGCCATAGGAAAGATAAGGAGCAAAAGAGAACTCTGAGACATGCTTCATTCTGGTCTCTGAGGCTGAAACTTTTCATTACACTCAATGGAGGTCTTGGAACAGGAGCAACATCACTACTCCTTATTTACTCACATTTAAGAATTCAGAGGAACAGGTGTCCTGGGCAATATGGCTTTCTTTGCCTGTCCACCTGTGGAAAACAGACTCCACATAGCCGAATTTATAAGTTAGAATGTAGACAGCAGTAGGTCTGGATTCTGAACAGTTTTATGTAAACTGTAATAAAAATGTTTAAAAAGTAGACACTATAAGAGCATTTTGGCAATTGAATTTGATTGATTTCCAATGGTCTGATTTTGAAGAAAGACTACTTTGATTCACTCTTTTTCTTTGTTTAATTTTTTTTAGCTGTTAAAACAGGACTGAAGCTGAATAGATAGTGAGTTACTGACAAGGCTGCTGCAAAGCACATCATGATGGTGTGTCAGTACACTGGGCCTTTTTCTTGAGGAACAAATAATTTGTTCAGGGATTTGCATCTTGGAAAAATAATTGGAAAAATAATGTGGTTCCCCACCAGTTACATTTTGGTTTTTTCTTTCATACCCTTGGATTATTTTTTTCTTGCATTGCATAGGTGGCTGTATAGACAAAAGCAGATGCAGATCACAAACCAGGAATAGCTGCTTTAAGAAAGAAGCAGACGCAATACAAGTTAGTTCTCCTTCCGGTAGTGGGTAGCTGTTCCAGCTATGACCTTGAAGCACCACCCCTACTGAGGCAACAGGCAACTGCTACACCTGCCTATGACCTTGAAGTACCTGCCCCTGGGGCATGGCTGTTGGGGACCCTTAAGACCTGGGATGCATGTAAGTGTCTCCTTGTTTGCTTCCTCATGGTTTTGGATATTGGAACAGACCAGGCAGATTCCAGGCAGAAGAGTGTGTGACCACGCCTCATCCTTCCAGGATCCTATGACGAATTCCTCTATTTTGTCTTGTGAGTTTTCTTTCTCAAATAAATTTCTTTGCTCTTACAGCAGACTCCATGGATTTCTTGGATTACCTTCCCCTTTATGAAGAAGTATAACTCACCATCTAGTCTTCCCTGCTCAAAAGAACTATATTATCTATCTAGGTTGTTCATTACTTTTCTAGCTCTGAGCTGTCATTCATAAACTTGAGAAAATTATGTTCTTATTTACTTTTAAAACACAGTATAATTCAAAATGTTTAAAACTAATGACTTAATTTATGAACAGGGTGATATTCCCCCTTGGGGAGTCTCTGAAGACATCATCCTATTTGTAGATTATAATAGGAGATATTTCCTGGATTTAGTGGTATGAAGAATTTACTCCTGACTAAGGATGAAAATTATGAGAAAACCAAGTTGACAATATGTGTTTATATTCCTTAATGAAAGAGTCTTTCTGATGATTCTTCTGACCTCTTCCTCTTTCAGTCAAGACCTTTTCAACACTCAAATTTGCTCTTTTCTGGGAAACCTTCACCCATCTCCCCAGCAAGTTCAGATTGTGGTGTCATTGTCATCAGTTGTCCTGGGAAGGTTGTTTGACTGATTAACTATCAAAGCCTCACATTTTTCTTTCCTATGAAATACCATTTTTTAAACCAATGATTTGATACTTATTTGACTCTAAGCTCTGTGCCGCTAGGTGTTGCCGGTTGTCATTCTTAGGTATGTAGTGTAATTTCTAGTAGATTATAAAATGCTGTTGAATGAGATATAGATGAATTGGTAAAAGACTTTACTACAAAAAATCTTAGAAATTGCCAATCAATAATTTTATTTATATTCATGGAAAATAAAACTTTTCTTTATTATGTTAGAATTGGAGACATTGGCTCTGCCTTTACAAAGTTTTTTTTGCTTTATTAGATATATATAATTTATATTATACATACATATTATAAATGGATGATGTGAAAGATACTTCTCTAAACAATTTCAGTTCCTTTTTTTTCTTTTGATTTTTTGAGACAGGGTTTCACTGTGTATCCCTAGTTATAATGGAACTCACTCTGTAGACCAGGCTGGCTTCGAACTCATAGTCACCTGTCTCTACCTCCCAAGTGCTGGGATTAAAGGCATGTGCCACCACCACCCAGCACAGAAATTTCATTTCTTGTTAATTTTCAAAGACTCAGAAAGACATTAGTTGATTTCCTGATTGTTGTGTAAGTGGTTAGCCCACTTTAAGTCCTGCCAGAGGGGTTGAAAAACACTCACACCCAACTAGTTGTGCCAGGATTTGGTTTTATTTAATTATTGTCAACAGACAAATTAATGTGTGAGTGGGAAGGTAAAGAAGCCTGGCCTGGAAGAGTGGCATTGCTGGGCTGGTGACATGGCTCTAAAAGAAGCTGCTCCTAAGGGCCTAAGTAGATGTGACTGCCAGCGCTGGCCTGGTGCCCTCCCTGGATGGGCCATTTGCCACTCCTCACACACATTCTGCCCTTGCCACCTGGGTCTTTACATTCAGACCCTGTTACAGGTTTCTCTGTGCCTCATATATCATACTTTTACTTCTTTCCCTGTTTGAAACAAAACATAAATTGATTCTTAAAGAGTCAGTGTCATTAAATGTCACGTGTTTTACTTGATGGACTTTTAAATACCTTTTTTTTGATAAGTTTTCTGTTTTATCCCCCATTCTCTCTTTCTTCTTATTCCTAGCAGCAACTTTATGTATCAGAGCATTTCTCTTTTACCATTTGTGTGCCCACACTTTCATGGCTCAATGACCCTTCTGCTTGGGTAGCCATTATTTTCATGATATCCATCTGCCTTTTTTCAGATATTCTTACCTCCTGTTTCTGTCTTTGTTGGTTTGAGATACGGTCTCATGGAGCCCGGATTGACCTGAGACTCTCTCCATGGTTGAAGATGACTTGCACTAGCATCTTCTTCTCATTTTATTATTGATCCACTTTATTTTTTGCTCTGTGTGTTTATATGTGAAAAGTCCAATTTCTCTATTCAAATGAAAACTGACTTCTAGGTACTTTCTGGTCGTTGTGTAACTTAATATCATTCTCTTGACAGTCAGACTCCAGGCTCTGACTGCAGTGCCTTTTGCCTCTGCTTCTGTTGCTAAATTCAACCCAGTCTTTCCAATCTTTTCAATGTTACTATAGTACCCTTCCAACCAAATTTAATGTTTTTTCTCTGTCCTTTTACCCCTTGATATCTTGAGCTACATTAGTTACTTTTTCTTTTTCTTTTTTCCTTTCTGAGACAGAGTTTCTCTGTGAAACAATTCTGACTGTCATAGAACTCACTCTGTAGACCAGGCTGGCCTCAAACTCACAGAGATGGGCTATCTCTGCCTCCTGAGTACTGGTATTAAAGGCATGCACCACCACCACCCAGCTCATTAGTTACTTTCTCATTGGTATGACAAAAAGCAACTTAGGAGAAGAAGGATTTTGTTTTAACCTTTGTTAAAGAAGGCCAACTCCGTGGTGACTGGGAGGCATGGTGGAAGGCATGGAGGGTGGCAGGAACATGGAGTTAGGACTCCTCATATCCACCTTGGAGTATCAGAAAGCAGAGAACAGCCTGAACTGGTGTTCTTTTCTTTTTTCCTTTTATTCACTCAAGGTGGGCCTTCACTCACAGTAACATACCTGGAGGTGTGTCTCCTAGGTGATTCCAAGTGCAGTCAGGTTAACACAGACTAAATGACTCACAGTGTTTTACTGATTTGGGGGACACCTTCAGCTCTTCTTCCTTGCTTGGTAGCTAGGTCACATTGCTCTTGGGTCTCTTTTTCCATCTTCAACTCTTCTATACACTCCAGACTTTTAGCAAAGGAACTGTGCAACTTTTAATTCTTGATATTCTTGTCCTATTTTTAGAAGCTTCTCTCAGTTATTTCTACTTTAAAACCTCATTTGTAAACCAAATCCTTCCAACCAGTCTTTCACCAGATTTGTCCACCAAGCTCCAGCTCTTTATTTCAGACTACCCACAAGAAAGCTTCTCCTGACCTTCCCTCAAAATTCATACTGTGATAGACTGCAATCAGCCTCATTTGCTTGTCTTGTCTGTAAAAATGTGTCTTCTTTGCTCATCCTCATTTCAAGATGTGTTACTGCCATTTCTCCAGATTCTAGTGCTTAAAATCAATGACAAAGTCTAGGACTCTTTGCAGATGGGCTTCCTTTTGGTTTTCATACTTACTTCCTATGGTTTTCAAATGGGTTTCCCCTGTGTTTTTGTGGTATTCTTTTTTCATTTTTCCTACATGCAGGAGAATTTCATAGCTTGTACCCAAATGTCACTTTATCTGGCTTGTATTTTCTCTCCCATACCTTCCATATTCCAGGACCCATATCTTATCCTTCTCTCCCATTCTTTCAATTTTGTCATTCTATAGCTCATTTTCTTGTATTGAGTCAATCCACTATTGTTCTTTCATTATAAACAGGCTCTGAAAGAATATTCATAAATTCATTTACTCATCAGGAAAAAACATTACACAATCTTACCCTGCCTCCTCCTACACCCACAAGACTCCATTACCTTACAATTTAAGACACATAAGAAGATTAATAGTATTCGAAGCCACCTCATAAAGCAAACACAAACACAGCCTCCTCATAGGACATTATGTAAATAGATATTAAATGCTGTCACTCGGCTGAGCATGTGTCTGTTGGTGACAGATTTGTTCTGGTTCTCAGCTTTGTTTCTGGCTGTGGCAGTTTAGAGGAAGACCATTCTTAAAGGAGTTTGTGCTACTGTCTTATTCTCACATGATACATTTCAGTTTAGCTAGAGTTAGGTGTTATATTATTAAATTTAATCTTCAGAATGTTTTCATAAGTATAGAGACTGTAAAGTCTACCAGTTTTCTAACTGATATTTCAGAGCAGGGGAACATTCAAAGCCAGAGGAAGGGAGATGGTTCAGTCAGTAAAGCATTTGCATTAGAAGTGTAAGAATTAGACTTTGATCCTTCGAAACTATGTAAAGACAAGAATGTGGTGTTACAAGTTTGTAATCCCACAGTTGTGGAGTCAGGAGGATTCCTATAATTGCTGACCACCTGGTTTAGACTAGTGGCTGGGCTTCAGACCCAAAAGTCACCCTGTCTCAAGGGAGATAATGTTCCTGAAGATGATGCCTGAAGCCACCCTCTGACTTCCACACACAGGTGCATTTTAATCTGCACATGCATGAGCATGCATGCATACACACACACACACACACACACACACACACACACACACACACACACATACACACACACTCACGCAAACACACACACACACACACAAACACACTACAATCATATTGAATAATTTTATCATAGATGTTACATGCTAATTTTATAACAATGTAAAGACAAATTCAAGACAAATGGAATACTTACTTTTCGTCACTGTATCAAAAATCATGAGCCAAACAATTTGAAGGAGGAATAGCTTAATTTTGATTTAGGCTTCAGCCATGCCACTTGTCTCATGGTGGCTGGGCTAGGGTAACATAGAGCCTCACAACAGGGAGCTTGTGTAAATGCAGCTGTTCCTCTTGCAGAAGCCAGGATGCTGCTAGTGAAAGAAGAGAACCAAGGATAAGGCAGATTCTTCTAAGAAAGCCCTATGCCTTCCTGTGCCATGCCCACATACAACCTCAGTTTCACCCAACAGACAAGTCAAAATTTTAGTGTATACCATCACTGACAGTCTGGAGTACTCATCATCGACTTCCTTCTCTGAAGGCCAAGCCTCTGAGTGTATTGTATGGGAGACATCACTTATATAAACATCTATTTTTCTATTTAAAATTTTTTTAAATCATTTTACGTACCAACCACAAAGCCCCCTCTCAACTATCCTCCTGCTCACCTCCAGCTTCCCCCAACCCCTGCTCTTCCAAAAGGTAAAGGCCTCCCATGAGGAGTCAGCAAAGTCTGGTACATTCAGTTGAGGCAAGACCAAGCCCCTCCCTCCTGCATCAAGGCTGAGCAAGGCATCCCACTATAGGTAATGGGCTCAAAAAATGAGCTAATGCACCAGGGATAGATCCTGATTCCTCTGCCAGGGGCCTCTCAAACAGAGCAAGCTATACAACTGTCTCCTGTATGCAGAGGGCCTAGTCCAGTCTCATGCAGGTCGATAGCTGTTAGTCTAAAATTCGTGAGTTCCTACGAGCTTGGTTCAGTTGTCCCTATAGATTTCCCCATCATGTTCTTGATCCCCCTTGTTCATAGAATCCCTCTTCCCTCTCTTCAACTGGACTCCTGGAGCTCAGCCTGGTGCTTGGCTGTGGATCTCTGCATCTGCTTCTATCAGTTACTGGATGAAGGCTCTATGATGACAGTTAGGATATTTACTACTCTGATTACTGGGGTAGGCTAGTTCAGGTACCCTTTCCACTAATGCTAGTAGTCTAATCTGGAGTTGTCTTTTTGGATTCCTGGGAACTTCCCTAGCAATCTTTTTCTCCATTACCCCATAATGTCTCCTTCTATGAAGATATCTCTTTTATTGCTCTCCCACTCCATCCCTACCCTAGCTTGACCATCCCATCCCCACATGTTCTCATCCCCCATCCCCTACCTTCCATTGACTCCCCTCACCCACAGTTTGCTCATGGAGATCTCATCTATTTCTTCTTCCCAGGGCAATCCATACATCTCTCTTAGGGTTCTTCTTGTTAGTTAGCTTCTCTGGAGCTGTGGGTTTTAGTCTGGTTATCCTTGTGTTTCATCTAGTATCCACTTATGAGTGAGTACATACCATGTTTGTCCTTCTGAGTCTGGGTTATCTCACCCAAGATGACATTTTCTAGTTCCATCCATTTGCCTGCAAAGTTCATGATGTCATTGTTTTTACTGCTGAGTAGTATTTCACTGTGTATATTTGCCACATTTTCTTTATCCATTCTTCAGTTGAGGGACATCTAGGTTGTTTCCAGGTTCTGGCTATTATAAACAATGCTACTATGAACATAGATGAGCATATGTTCTTGTGGTATGATTGAGAATTCCTTGGGTATATGCCCAAGAGTGTTATTACTGGATCCTGAGGTAGATTGACTTCCAATTTCCTGAGAAACTGCCATACTGATTTCCAAAGTGGCTGCACAAGTTTGCACTCCAACCAACAGTGGAGGAGAGTTCCCCTTGCTCCACATCCTCTTCAACATAAGCTATTATCAGTATTTTTGATCATAGCCACTCGGACAGGTGTAAGATGGTATCTCAGTGTCATTTTGATTTGCATTTTCCTGATGACTAAGGATGTTGAGCAATTCCTTAATCAGCCATTTGTGATTCTTCTGTTGAGAATTCTCTGTTTAGATCGGTAGCCAATTCTATAATTGGATCATTTGGTATTTTGATGTCTAGTTTCTTGAGTTCTTTATAAATTTTGGAAATCAGTCCTCTGTCAGATATGGGATTGGTGTGTAGCAGAAGTTTCGCTGGTCCCACTTGGCCCTGTGGTCCTATAGCCACTTATAAAATAATCATTCAGAGGCTTATATTAATTACCAACTGTATGGCTTATGGCAGGCTTTTTGCTAGCTAGTTCTTTCATCTTAAATTAACCCATTTTTATTTATCTGTGTCTTGCCACAAGTTCTGAGGCTTTGCCTTTTTCCGATTACATGTTCCTTGGACTGCAGTTTGGCATCTCTCTCATTTCGCACTTCTTCTCTTTGTATCTCCCTTGGATTTCCTATCTGGCTGTAAGTTTTATGTCATAGGCCAAAACTGCTTTATTTACTAACCAATGAGAACAGCATATATTCACAGCCTACAGAAAGATATCCCACAGTACATCTCCTTTTCTGCCTAATCAAAAAGGAAGGTTTTAGCTTTAACATAGTAAAATTATATATAACATTTTAATTGTGTCATTTGTTATTTTGCTGTCTAGTTTTTTGAGTTATTTATATATTTTGGAGATCAGCCCTCTGTCAGATGTGGGGCTGGTGAAGATCTTTTCCTATCCTGTAGACTGCCATTTTTATCTTATTTTCTATGTCCTTTGCCTTACAGAAGTTTCTTAGTTTCAGGAGGCCTCATTTATTGATTGCTGTTCTCACTGCCTGTGCTGCTGGTATTCTATTTAGGAAGTGGTCTCCTGTGCCAATTCATTCTAGGTTACTTCCCACTGTCTCTTCCATCAGATTTAGTGTAACTCAATTTATGTTGAGGTCTTTGATGTACTTGGACTTCAGTTTTATGCATGGAGACAGATATAGATCTATTTGTAATCTTCTACATGTTGACAACCAGTTGTGTCAGTACCATTTGTTGAAGATGCTTTCTTTTTTCCACTGTACAGTTTTTGCTTCTTTGTCAAAAATCAGGTTTTCATAGGTGTATGGATTAATGTCAGGGTCTTTAGTTCATTCCCATTTGTCCACATGTTGGATTTTATATCAATATTAAGCTGTTTTATTACTATAGCTCTATAGTATAGCTTGAAGTCAGGGATGATGATGCCTCCAGAAGTTGCTTTATTGTAAAGGATTGTTTTAGCTATTCTGGGATTTTTTTTCCATATGAAGTTGAGTATTGTTCTTTTGAGGTCTGTGAAGAATTGTATGGTGATTCTGATGGGGGTTTCATTGAATCTGTAGATTGCTTTTGGAAAGATTGCCATTTTTATTGTGTTGGTTTTGCCTATCCAGAAGTATGGGAAATCTTTCCACTTCATGATAACTTCTTCAATTTCTTTCTTCAAGGACTTGAAGTTCTTCTCTTATAGGTCTTTCACTTGTTTGGTTAGTTACCCCAAGATATTTTATATTATTTGTGGCTATTGTAAAGAGTCATGTTTCTCTGATTTCTTTCTCAGCCCGTTTGTCATTTGTATATAAGAGGGCTACGGATTTTTTTGAGTTAATCTTGTATCTCAATACATTACTGAAGGTGTTTATCAGTTGTAGGAGTTTCCTGGTAGAATTTCTGGGGTCACTTATGTATTCTCTCATCTCATCTGCAAATAGTGAAGGTTTCACTTCTTTCTTTCCAATTTGTATCCCCTTGATCTCCTTTTGTTGTCTTATTGCTTTAGCTAGTACTTTGAATCGATATGGGGAGAGTGGACATCCTTGTCTTGTTCCTGATTTTAGAGGAATTGCTTTGAGTTTCTCTTCATTTAATTTAATGTTGACTGTTGGCTTGCTGTAAATTGCCTTTACTATGTATAACTATGTCCTTGTATTCCTAATCTCTCTAAGACCTTTATCATGAAGTGGTGTTAGATTTTGTCAAAGGCTTTTTCAGTATCTAATGAGATGATCATGTGTTTTTTTTTTTCTTTCAATTTGTTTATGTGATGGGTTACATTGACAGAATTTTGTATGTGACACCATCCCTGCTTCTATGATGAAGTCTACTTGATCATAGTGGGTGATTTTTTTTTTTTTTGCTGTGTTCTTGGATTTTGTTTGCCAGTATTTTACTGAGTATTTTTCCATCAATATTAATGAGGGAGATTGGTCTGTTGTTCTCTTTCTTTGTTACATCTTTGTGTGGTTTGGGTGTGATTGTAACTGTAGCCTCATAGAAAGAGTTTGGCAATGTTCCTTTAATTTCTATCATATGGAACAATTTGAGAAGTATTGGTATTAGCTCTTCTTTGAAATTCTGGTAGAATTCTGCACTGAAACCATCTGGCCCTGGGCCTTTTTTTTTTTTTTTTTTTTTTTTTGTATGGGAGACTTTATGATGACTTTTATTTTCATAGGAGTTATAGATCTATTAAAATAGTTTGTCTGGTTTGATTTAACTTGGGTATGTGGTACTTATTTAGAAAGCTGTCCATTTCTTTTAGATTTTCCAATTTTGTGGAGTACAGGTTTTTGAAGTATCGCCTGATGATTCTCTCATTGTCTCTTTTTGTGTCTCCCTTTTTGTTTCTGATTTTGTAATTTGGGTGCTCTCCCTCTGCCTTTTGGTTAGTTTGGATAAGGGTTTGTCTGTCTTGTTGATTTTCTCAAATAACTAACTCTTTGTTTCATTGATTCTTTGTATTATTCTCTTTGTTTCTGTTTTATTGATTTTAGCCCTAATTTCGATTATTTACTGTTGTCTACTCATCCTGGAGTGAGCTTGCTTCTTTTTGTTCTAGAGTTTTCAGGTGTGCTGTTAAGTCACTAGGGTGAGATTTCTTGAGCTTCTTTATGTAGGTATTTAGAACTAAGAACTTTCCTCTTAATACTGCTTTATAGTATCCCAGAAGTTTGGGTATGTTGTACATTTATTTTCATTGAATTCTAGAAAGTCTTTAATTTCTTTCTCTATTTCTTCCTTTACCCAGTGGTGAATTAGCTAAGCAGTATTCAGTGTCCATGTATTTGTAGGCTTTCTGAAATTTGTGTTCTAACCTTAATCCATAGTGGTCTGATAAAATATAGGAAATTATTCTAATTATTTTGTATCTACTGAGATTTGATATGTGACTGAGTGTGTGGTCAGTTTTAGAGATGGTTCCATGGGGTGCTGAGAGGAAGGTATATTCTTTTGTGTTTGTGTAGAATGTTCTGTAGATGTCTATTAAGTCTATTTGAGTCATAACATCTGTTAGTTCCCTTATTTCTCTGTTAAATTTCTGTCTTGCAGATCTGTGCATTTGTAAGAGTGGGGTGTTGAAGTCTCACCCTATTAGGGGTTTGATGTGTGATTCAAGTTTTAGTAATGTTTCTTTTACATATGTGGGTGCCCTTGTATTTGGGGCATAAATGTTCAGAATTAAGACTTCATCTTGATGGATTTTTCTGGTGATGAATATGTAATGTCCTCGTCAATCTCTTTTGATTAATTTAAGTTTGAAGTATATTTTGCTAGATATTAAGATAGCTACACCAGCTTCCTTCTTAAGTACATTTGATTGGAAAATCTTTTCCCAACCTTTTATTCTGAGGTAGTATCTGTTTTTAAGTTGAGGTGTGTTTCTTGCATGTAGCAGCAGGATGGATCCTGTTTTCATATCCATTCTGTTAGCCTATGTCTTTTTATAGGTGAATTAAGTCCTTTGATATGAAAGGATATTTATGACCACTGATTGTTAATTCCTGTTATTTTTTCGTGGTAGTGTGTGTGTGTATTTCCCTTCCTTGGGATTTGCTGTTGTGGGAATATATATTACCTGTGTTTTCATCTGTACATCTAACTTGTTTAGGTTGGATTTTTCCTTCTTGTGCTTTCTGTAGGGCTAGATTTATGGATAGTAATGTTTAAATCTGGTTTTGTCATGAAATATGTCATTTATTCCATCTATGGTGATTGAGAGTTTTGCTGGGTATAATAGTCTAGGCTGGCATCCCTGGTCTCTTAGTGTCTGCAGAACATCTGTTCAGTACCTTCTGATTTTTAGAGTCTCCACTGAGAAATGGGGTGTTATTCTGATGGGTCTGCCTTTATATGTTATTTGGCCTTTTTCCTTTGCAGCTATTAATATTCTTTCTTTATTCTGCATGTTTAGTGGCTTGATTATTATGTGGCAAGGGGACTTTCATTTGGGCCCAGCTTATTTGGTGTTCTGTTATCTTGTATCTTCATAGGCATTTACTTCTTTAGGTGGGGAAAGTTTTCTTCCATGATTTTGTTGAATATATTTGCTATGTCATTTAGTTCATATTCTTCTCCTTCTATCCCTATTATTCTTACATTTGGTCTTTTCATGGTGTCCCAGATTTCCTGGACATTTTGTTTTATGACTTTGTTGGCTTAATATTTTCTTTGACTGACAGAACTATTTCCTGCATCATATCTTCAATACCAGAAATTCTCTCTTCCATCTCTTGCATTCTGTTGATTATGTTTGCATCTGTAGTTCCTATTTGTTTACTTAGATTTTTCATTTCCAGCATTCCCTCGGTTTGTGTCTTCTTTATTGTCTCTATTTCAATTTTCAAGTCTTGAACTGTTTCATCCATGATTAATTGCTCTTTCTTGGTTTTCTTGAATTTCTTTAAGGGGTTTATCGATTTCTTCTAATTTTTTGTTTGTGTTTTCCTCAATTTCTTTAAGGGAATTTTTTTCATTTCCTCTTTAAATCCCCCATCAGCTTTATAAAGTCATTTTTAAGGTCAATTTCTTCTGCTTCTTCTACTTTGGGGTGTTCAGGTCTTCCTGTTGTAGAACTGCTAACTTTACTTCGTGCCATATTGTTCTTTATGTTGTTGAATATATTCTTGAACTATGACTACAGATATCTTCCTTCAATCCATGCAAATTGTGTCTGTGTCTCAGGGAGCCACTCTTAGTCCTATCAGTACTGGTGGTATTTGTGTCTTGGGGAGCTGCTGGGGTCTTTGGTGAATGAGTGAGTTTGGGGGACAGAATGGGACTTGTATATTGCAGAGTCCAATGGGGGGTGGTGGTGGAAAGGCCTGCCCACAGGATTCTTGCCTGTTGGCCTGCAACAAAGGCTGCAATGTGTGGGTGCATGGCTATATTTGTGGAGAAGCTACCTACCACCCCCACATTCCCCCAGAGTACTCTTGAGTAGAAGTGGCTGGAAATATTAGATAGAAGTAAAGAGGGAAGAGAAACAGATAAAAAATAGAGGATTGCCTCGAGAGGCCCTGGATTCTAATCCAATTGGTCCCAGCTGTCTCTGCCCTGGGGTATTTAAAAGAATGCCAAGGGGTGGAGCAAAACTCCCCAGCACAGCCAAGTGCAGACCATCTGAGACACTTTCATTCAGGCCTGTGGTCCAATCATCCTCTCTATGCAGACCTGCTGGGTAAAGCCACTAAGAAACCCAAATGGGCTCTAACATGTATGGGTTGTGTCCCTGGGCTTAAGGCTGGGGTGAACGGCCAGGAGAATAGTCACTTACCTCTCAGTCCAATTGGAGCTGTCAGAGACTATCTCAAGGAGCAGCTGTAGTCTCAGGGAATTGGTGGGTTTGGGCGATGGAATGGAGCTTCCATATTACAGAGTCTGATAGGGGGTGGTAGTCAGGCCTGCCTGCAGGAGTCTTGCCTGATGACCAGACACTGGGGCTACCTTGGTCATAAACATCTATTATTATAATTTGAAGATATTATTTTTTATCATTACATGATGGAAATGACATAGCAATTTTGTTTAATCTTTAAATGTGTCTTGTTCAGAAGTCATGTCTTAATATTTTTAGCAAATCCTAACCTAAATCATCTTAGATTTAAAGTATTTTTCAACATATGATTTTTTAAATTAAGGATTATATTTCCATAATAAATGCTTTGTAAATACTGAAAAAGAGACTTTTGTAATTCCTCTATTTCAGCCTGTATTTTAACAGTTAATGATTTTCTCTGTTATATCCCGACCTTTCATCAGTATATGCTTTCCATGGCTGTAGTCATTGTGTTCCTGGTATATTTTTTTCTGAAATTTTAGGAATACCCTGTGCCATCAGTAATTCCTAACACATGCAGCCTCTCTGACATTCTTCAATAATACAATCTAAGAAGGGATGGGAACAAAGTCTCAGGAGTCAAGCCACAGGCTTTCCTTCTCTTGGCAACAGCCCAGATTCAGGCTCACTGTTTGGTGTTAGCTCTATACTTATTAGATCTGTAGAGAATTTACAAGGCTCATTGCTTTACAACTAAAAAAAAATGGAGCATTGATGCTGCCTGGGAGACTCTCCTTAAAGTTACAAGACTGGTAAAGCAGGGTTTGTTTCTGCCTGTGAAATAAATTTTCAACAATCTAATCATTCTCCTGTTGAGAGAGAAACATGAAATGAGGGAGGTGATTAGAGGGCTAAAAGTCAACCCTTTTCTTATATCTTTGTCATCCACAGCTGACTCCTGGTCTGGCAGCACCTGTTCCCAAGCCCTCTTTCAGGGTGTTTGAATAAATTTTAGGCTGTATTACTTAAAACCTTGGTTTCCCTTATTTGGGGTAATGGCAGTTATTTTTCCATTACATTAAAAAGTTCTTTTCTTTGCCTTTTATCTGTTTACCACTCCACTGTCTTAGATTGTTTGTGTCTTAACTTACATTTTGGTTCTTATTGGGGGGTTAATTTTAGAGGAACTTAACTTTTATTGTATTATACACGTAATGTGTTATACAAGTGAGTGTACATATATGTTTGACTGGACTTTTATATTCAGGGCATGTGGAGAACAGACGTCATCAGAGGTAACTTCCCTGGGTGCTTTTCGCTTTAGTTTTTTATGCAGGCAGCATATCTCACTGGGCTTGGAGCTCAACAATCTATCTAGACTGGCTTCCAGCAGGCCCCTGTGGCTCCACCTGTCTCCAGCTCCCCAGTGCTGTGGTTACATACAGCCATCCTGGCTTTTACAGGAGCACTCGGGTCCTCGTGGCATCACAAGCACTTTATTCACTCACTGAGCCAGCTACTACCTAGCTTTTAGTCTTCAATTGCTATTGCTAAGAGTTATTATTTGTTACCTTATTTTTTTAAAAAATCTCCTCAAAGGGCTACAATTCAATTGGTAGAATACTTTCTTGGTAGATATGTGTCCTCAAGTTTAGTCACTAATTGAGAGTAAAAAGCAAAAATAAACAAATGATAATCTCACTATATTTACTACTTACATATTTTGTTTCTAACTGAACATAGAAATTTACCAATATCTTTCCACCTTTCCTACATCATCCCTCCATAATACTTCCATCCATCATATATTCATCCTTCCCTTCATTTTCCATTTATTTATTAATTTACTGTGAGCTGAATTACTTTTGTTAATTTCATTTGCTTAGTTTATGTCCAGAATAGGCCAATTTCTTAAAAACAAATTGTGGTCTGCTGATCTTTCCAAAATTCTGTGCATGCATTGGAAGTCTGCCTTGGGGTTTTATATACCAAGCTCTACTAAAAATATACAATATACTTTTCATGTTTTCAATATTTTATTTTTAATGTATTTAAGAGCTCACAGATTTTGATTTCTGAACTGAGGCACTAAGGACAAACTGATAAGTTTTCTACTTAGAAAACAAAATATTTTTTTTTTACTCACTAATTATCATTACACTTTATTATGTTTACTGGTGCTGATAATTGGTCTATGACTATACTTTGAATTTTCAGCCCATTTGATTGCCTTATCCAGTGTATGAAAACTCATTTTCTTTCTTCTTTTTTCCATTTTTATGGCCCTGTTTTCATTTCTTTTTCTAGTCTGCTTATAGAGAAAGACTATTTTATTAGGTAAAAAATAAAATAAAATAATAAAATAAAAATATAAAAAGATAAAAATGATTTTATTTTTCATATTCTTAAACACTTTCTGTAAGTGGTTTTAGTGTTTTCTTTTTTGAAAGCCATTGTACCGATGCAGATTTGAGCAGCTGTTTTTGTCTAATAGTGACCAATGAACTTACTTTGTTCACTGCTGTCATTTTATTACACTATAAAATTAACCTAGAATGTTTTGGGTCATGCATCTTAGCTAGTGACCTCACAGGACTTCTCTTCCTAGCCACACACTGTCATGTCTCTTGATTGTGGCTCCATGTTGTGCTTTACAGGGAAGAAGCCATTTCTTCTTAAGAATATTTTGTGTCTACCATCTACCAACCACTTTTTCTAGCCTGATTCAATACCAAATTGCCTTTTTACCTATGAGCCTTTATTTGTTAGAAAGGCTACCATGAATGATTCTCTTGAACTTTTGCCAGTGTCCTCTTCCAGCACATTAATCAATGGAGAATAAAGCCCAACTTTCAGAATATTCTTGAGCATCTCTGCAGTGATAGGTAATTCTTGTTAAAGGATGATTCCCAGGAGAGACACACAATCAGCCCAAGCTCAGTGTTTTATGAGATTGAGGCATTCTTTCTTCAGGAGAAACAGCCATGAAATGTGTTCCTGACATAACTTATAAACATTTACTAACAGCATACAGCTTGTGTGATTTATAGTAGTTTTTGTGTTTGGGGGATTGGTGCTCTACCTGTATTGATAATATCTGCATTCTAAGTCTGAGGTGATCCCAATCTCTTGTATCAATCTTTACTCACACTGTCTAGTAAGTAAATACTCTCCACCCCCATGTAAGTACAGTGATTCCTCTTGTTTGGGTTAGACATGACAAAATCACATAGGAATCTATTTATTCTTCTTTCCCTACCTCCATTATGTAAATAGCATGAAGCATCTTGCTTAGGAAAATGTCAAAGAATGCAGACACTCATGTTTGTAAAATACCATTTCTTCTCACTCTTTCTCAAGGGTGACTATTTAAAAATATTTATAACTCTATATTTATTTATACTTAGTGTTAGTTTACATATGAATGCCTGGAGTTGGTCCTGCTGGTGAGAATATTAATATGATTGATATATAGGAACCATAGTTCATTTATATTTATTGACTAGTAATGCTTGTCATCTTTCCATAGTCCTTGGTCTTATTTACTGTTTTTACTGTTAGTTGCTTTTCTATTGCTGTGAAGACACCATGACCAAGGCAACTTATAGAAGAAAGACTTTATTTGAGGCTTACAGTTTCGGAGGGTGAGTCCATGACCATCATGTCAAGGAACATGGCAGCAGGAAGTCAGGTATAATGCTTGAGCAGTAGTTGAGAGCTAACATCTTGAATCACAGACACAAGACAGAGAGAGCTAATTGGGCTTTTGAAATCTCAAAGCCCACCCCCAGTGACACATCTTCAACAAGGGTACACCTCTTAATCTTTCCCAAATAGTTATACCACCTAGTGACCAAGCATTCAAATAGATGAACCTCTGGTGGCCATTCTCATTCAGAAAACTACAGAGGAAATTCAAGTTTTCTTGCTCTGCATATTTTACAGTTTCCACACAATGTTGATTTACTTCACAATTTTAAAGGCTACATTTCTAGGCACACATCTGTGGTAAATGACTCTTCTTGTTGGCTTGCTGTTCTAGCATCATTTTATGCTCATTCATATTCATCAATAATTTTCTTTATTTTTATTTTATTGTGATATTGCACATCTAGCTTTTCTGTTTTCTTTTAGTCAGAATCTACCTAGTGAATCCTTCTGTACTAGTTTAGAGAAATAGAATCGATGGTGGGAAGTGGGGGAGACAGAGAGTGAAAGAGATACAATTTAGTACAGGAACTGGCTCCTGTGATTACAAGGCTTAGAGGGCCATGTTTCAGGGATTTGGTTTCGAGACCATTAAGGATGGATTTTTTTCTTCATGATGTGCTCTGGATTTCTTCTTCTTTTTTCCTAGTAATACTAGACAGGTAAGCTTCCAAATTGCCTCTCGTTAGGATTACAATACCATAAAAAAGGTATTGATAATAGGGCTTTGCACATTAAAGTAAGGTTGCTTCCTCCTGGTAAAAAAAAATGAAATCTGACTTCTACCTCTTACCCCTTTTGATATGCTCCAAATGTCATATTACTATCTCTTTCCTTAAGAGTTTATAGAGCTGCGGTCCTGTCAATTTGACCAAGCAAGCACCCCATATGAAATATAATTCACTTGGAGACTTGCTAAGTAAATGGTAGAAATAGCTATTCCCTAATAAAATAATGCAAGCCTGTGAACTCCAAGGGCAATTTCCTTTTCCTTCTTTCTCTCTCTTCTTCAGTACTACCCCAAAGCCTAAATATGTGTTCCTGGATATGTTGTGCTCAGTCTTTCTCTAAATCCCCATCCTCTTCTGTTATGTATTTGCTTGCCCATGTCCATTGCTGAGAGGATAACTTTCTTAGAACCTAACTCAAAAAGACACAACTTCTTTCTTTTTCTTCTGTCTCTTTCATCAAGGCAGCTGAAAAGATTACAGCTTGCCTGTACTGTTCTCCCCAACTCTAATGCAATGGCCGTTGATATTCTTTCTGAAAATGTTTTGAAATTCTTGTTATTAACAAGATGAAAAAATCTACAAACTGAAACTCCAAGTTCCACAGTGGCACCTATAAACTGGAGAGCCAGAAAAATGGATGACATTGACCATGATTCCACAGACCTTTGAAAGTGGGAGCTTGAGGCAGAAATCTTGAATCTAAAGTCTAGAGAACCAGGAGCTTCCATGTCCAAGGGCAGGAAAAGATGAAAGTCCCAGCTCCAACAGATGGAGAGAGCATTGTGCTGTGTTCACTACATTGGAGTTTCTAGATTCATTCTGGTTCAAATGTGAATCTAACCTGAAAATACCCTTACAGACACATTCAGCTTTCCCTCTTTATCTGGACCCTGTAACCTCTCCCTTTACTTGTAAGTTACCCCACAAAGTAAACCTCACTTTAAACTACATGGAGTTGCCTTAATACTTCCACCAATAAGATTTATTTATTTTACTTTCTGTGTATGCATGTTTTATCTGCATTCATTCATTTGCACCACATGTGCATTTGTTGGAACCCCTGGAGCTGAGGTTACAGACAGTTGTGAGCCACCATTTGAGTGTTGGGAATTTAACCTTGGTTTTCTGCAAGAGCAACAAATGCTCTTAACCTCTGAACCATCTCTAATGCATTATTACAAATGATATCCTATTAATTTTTATTTGTAAAAGTTTTACAATGAATTTTTAATAATTAGGAGCAGGGTTTTTTTTTTGCCCGGCAAGTGTCACATCATCATTGTCTCCAGCTTGGTGTAAATTGAAGACCAGTGGCAGAAAGATGCCCTTGATAGTCTCGTTCTTCTCTTAGGATTTGCATGTGGCACCAGTGTCTAACTGTACAGTAAATACTACTAAATAACATTCCTCTGTTTTATAATACATATTACATTTCAAAGAAAGTACAGTATTTTATCTGTCACATTGAGCTGACTGATGTTGTAATTTCTCACATACGGCTTGCAGATTTTTCAAAACACCTGAGATTCTTTTGGTGGCCCACAAGATCAACATTACTTTTACAACAATGTTGAGAAACTGCCTATTTTTCATACTGTGGTTACATATTCACAGATGATGTTTAATATCTGAATGAATTTTCACGAGTGACCTTGGCAACCTTGTGTTCTTTACTGTACTAATGAATGGGGAAAGAAAATCATGTTTACTTCTAAATCTCTTGGATAAAGTTTTTAAAAATTAATGTAAATAAATCCCACTGAATGTGACAAAGTAGAAATCAGATGAAGCATGTCTGAAGGACTGTCTGCCTGTGCAGTTAGGAGCTGAACTAGCCTACTACCCTCCCCCCTTTATTTTCAGAGTGCATCTCCTCCTCCTTCTTTAAAGAAACTACAGTTATTGAGTCTTGGGAGTTGGGCAGATACCTTCTCAGAAAAGAGTGAAGTGAGGCTGTCATTTCAGGCCAAACACCTGACAGTATTTGTAGCTAATGACAAAATTTGATCTTTCACTTAAAAATCAGAATTTTGAGAATGTATATCTACCATTGCAAGTTTGGCAGCCCCACAGTGTTTATAGATAGCACCAGCTACATAATTTCTAGGGTCAGACAAGGAAAAAAAAGTCTCTTTGTTCAAAAGGCAGAGGGGAGAGTTCAGGAAGGTCCTATTATTATTAGATTTTGTCTTCTGCTGTCTGCTTTTCTGCTCCTTACCATGTTTTATTTCCCTTCTGGTATTTTTTGAAAAATGTCAAAAACTTATACCAATAACACAAAATTTATTACTTACCTTTCTATTGTATAATGATTAATTTACATAAAAATTAAGTGTATTTGGATTTTATGGCAAATCATGAGACCTCCTCCTTTTGCATTTTAGTACAGGTACATGTTCATTTAGTTATGGGCAGAGAGACACCACTGAACAGCCGACAGCTGTGCTTTGTTTCTCCACACACGCTCCTCTAAGGAGGGACTGACAGCAGAGGCCCAGTGAGCTGACCTGTCTTTCCTTACAGCAATCATGGAAATCATTGGTTATTACAAGGAAGTGCTACCAATAAGAACGGATGTGACTCAATTCCTGGTAGTTCTTTAGTTTGTCTTTCTCAGAAGAAAGTTCTTTTATTAAGAAGTGTGCTTTCTCAGGGTTGCCTGCAGCCCTCTTGCTCTTAACAGGGTTTTCTGGTTCCATAGTTGTCCCCCAGAGCTCATGCTGAAATGTAAATGCCACAGCAGACAGAGGGATGACTGATGTGGCCCTTCATGCTCCGTTGACTTACACTGCTATTGCAAGACTACTTATTTGGGGAGTGGGTTCACTCCTTTTGTTCACCGATGTCTTCTTTCTTTCTCTTTCCCTTTATCTTTTTCTTTTACACTTTCTTGCATCTCTAGATCCTCCTTATTCCACTGCAGATTAGTATTGTAAACAAGTTCTTCCTGGGTGCTGTCTACTGCTGGGTGCTGGTCCCTCCATCTGCAACTTCTGAGCTTCCAGTATGGTCACTCATGATTCAATTCCTTACAAACCACACAGTTTTGACATTTGAATACAGCAGCACAAGCGATACCAAGACTAAATCTGAGCTGACTCTGAACCCTAGTGAACGTTTATGCAGTGAAGGCTCATCAGAGCTTTGGGATTGTGGGTTATTGTCAATATTCCCCAAATGAAGAATCACAGAAGAGAGGATATGCTGCATACTAATGCACTCTTTTGAATTTGCTGTCCTATTGGGCCTTATTGAACACAAATTGAAAGAGAAGGTATTTGGATTTTTCTAGAGAGTGACAGTGGAGCAATAAACCAAGCCAAGTGGGTTCTGAATGTTTGGACTTATGCAAGAACCCAGCAAGCCTTCCCACAGAGTTAAATCTGTGAAAGGGCATGCATGAGATCAGTGGCGACATTAATGAATGTAAACTGTCAATACTGTTAAGTCAAACACTGGGAAGATTTCCATAAACAGTGAATGGATATTTTCCAAATAATCCATGCACTGTACAGGGTCATGATGAATAATGTATCCTCTTCCATGTTCAAATTAGATATGATTCTCACTGCTAGGATTTCATATTCCACATGGTCATTGAAGTTTGAAAATTCTTCTCATTGATTTTTGTTACACGATCAAGGAAGAATGCTTATGATTTTCTGAGAAGATGGGGATGTTTTTCCTGTCCAAACTTTGTGTCTCTGTGAAGCAGCTGCACATTAATTCACTCCAACAGAAAGTCTTATCCTAATAGATTATAGGAGTCAGTATGAGACTCCCTACTGAGATGTGTGCAAAAATACATTCATTCAATAAAATTTGTTATTTCTATTTATGTATAATAGGTTTCATTTGTTACTTTATTTATTTATTTTTTGGTTTATGAGACAGGATTTCTCTGTGTAGCCCTGGCTGTCATGGAACTCACTGTGTAGACCAGGCTGGCCTGGAACTCACTGAGATCTGCCTGTCTCTGCCTCCTGAATGCTGGGATTAAAGGTGTGCACCACAACTGCCCCAGTATTTTTCTTTTCTTTCTTTCTTTCTGTTTGTTTTTTGTTGTTGTTAGTTTTTAATTAATTTATAAACTTATAAATATTTTTTTCACTGGGAGTGGAGTAACCTGGTAGCTAGTAGATAAGATCTTTGGGGCTCTCAATGGTTTTAAAAAATACTTTTATTAATTCTTTGACAGTTTCTTTTAATGTATTTTGATCATATTCATCCTCAGCTTCTCATTTAGTTCCTTCTAGATTCTCCCCACTCCCTAAACTTTGTGTCTTCTTTTAAATTTAATAACACAGAGACTCCAATTTGTGTTGTCTATATACTCCTGTGTGTGGGGCCATCCACTGGAATGTGGTCTACCTACTAGGGGATAAGACCTTAAGGAAAATTGACTCTTCCTCTTCCAGAAGCCATCAACCGTTCATAGTTGCTCAATTAGTGGGTGTTCATCAAACAATTTCTATTCAGTGTCTTCAGCAATATGGTTTTAGCAACCTAGCCTTGGAGGGTAACCAAGAACAATGGCAATAGCCTACGGTTTAGGGGGTCTTTAGGACCTCAATGAACAAGTCTATAAAAGGTAACTTATTCCTGGCATTGGACTTTTATTTGACAGCTTATAGTGTCTTGGATAGGCATTTTCTGCCCATTATAGAGTAATTTCATTTAGATTCTTTTTATATGTATATATATTTTAAGAAGCTTCTACAGTCATAAGTTTCCATATGACTTTTTCAACAGTCTTTAGTATTAGTTATCTCTGAACATACTCCTTCCTCTATACTGCTCTACAGTCTTAGTCTTTCTTGCTGTTATTCCCCATACCGACTTTATACCATGTGAGTTCTTCCTCTCATCCCTTGAAAGCCTCTCCCTCATTCACAGTCCCTTACTAGTTCCTCTTTTCCTATTTAAACATAAATATTTAAAGTTTCAAAACTAGCATCTACACATGACAGAGGGCATAAAATATGTACTTTTGATCTGTATTAATTCACCTAGAATGATTATTTCCAGCTTCATCTAGTAATAAATTTATTTTTTCTTAAGTGCTGAATAATACTCTATTATATAATTGTGCCACACTTTTGTTACCCCATCTTCTGTTAATTGTACATTTAGGTTGTTTCCATTTCCTGGCCATTGTAAATAGCACAGAAACAAACTTGGATAAACAAGTATACCTGTACTAGGATGTAGAGTCCTTTGAAATTATGCCCAAGGGTGATATAGCTAGATCATGAGTTTCAGGAATCTTTTTGAAATAAGCATTCTGACACCATTGAGAGTAGAAGAGAGGAGATGTCTGCAGTGGACCAAAGCCAATATAGTTCCAAAAAGGCCTTGGTATTGGGTCCAATTTGTATTTTCATTTTGTACTGTAAAATTAGAAGGTAGGAGGAGCAAGAAATAGAGATTGGTCAGGATGTTAAGGGCAATGTCTCAGTGTTCCAACTGTTTCTGCAGGTCATTCAGTTGCAGGTAGCAAATGAAGATTTGCTTTGAAATAGACAATATAAAAAATGATTAGTGTAAATCACTAAATAAGTCAATAGATCATTATCTAGTAATTGGTCTTCACATATAGCATATCTATATCTAGCTTTTTTGAAGAACCTCCATACCAATTTTCAGAGTGTCTGCACCAGTTTGCACACACTCAGTGAACACATGCTTCCCCTTTCCCTTATCTACATCAGCATTTATCTGTCATCATGATTTTTTTTAAATCTTAGTCATTTGTCTGGGCAAGATGAAATCTCATAGTTTTAATTTGTGCTTCTATGTTGTCTAAGGGTGTTGAACATCCTAATTTCATTTGGCATCAGGCCTTCCTTTAAGCCTTTTATATCCTTCGGTACAGGACTTGGCTTCAACACTACATTTCCTGGTATTCCTTTTCTACTCAAACTGCATTTTGCATTTCTCTGTCCAGCTTGCTCCTTTTCATTGTAGAGATGCGTAAGAGTGATCACTAATAACTATGTGACAAAATCATTACTAGGCTGTCTTTAAATGTCTGCCAGTGCCATTACTCCACAACTTCAATTTACCTTCAAGCAGATTTTTAGGACAAGGACACAAAGGAGCTACATTCATTGCCAAAATGACATAAGAATAGTGTCTAGGCCAGCCTATAATATTCTTCCTCTATGAAACCTATTGAGCTGGACCCTCACAATTCACATTGCTTTCAGCACCACTGTCTTCCATGTTCCTATTAGGATGACCCATTAAACACCACTTAAAGCATTCAACTGCTTTTCTAGTCCAAAGTATCAAAGTCTTCCATATTCCTCTAAAAAGTACAGTCAGGCCTGTTATAGCAAAACTATATTCCTGGTACCAACTTCTGTCTTAGTGTTTATTACTGTGAAAAGACACCATGACCACAATAGCTTTTTTTGTTGTTTTTTTGTTTTGTTTTGTTTTTCCCTCTTTCCATCTTAAATTAAATTAATTTGGTTCTTATTTTTCTTTTTTATTTTATTTTACAATACCATTCAGTTCTACAAATCAGCCACGGATTCCCTTGTTCTCCCCCCTCCCGCCCCCCTCCCCTTCCCCCACAACCCACCTCCCATTCCCACCTCCTCCAGGGCAAAGCCTCCCCTGAGGACTGAGATCAACCTGGTAGACTCAGTCCAGGCAGGGCCAGTCCCCTCCTCCCAGGCTGAGCCAAGCGACCCTGCATAAGACCTAGGTTTCAAACAGCCAACTCATGCAATGAGCACAGGACCTGGTCCCACTGCCTGGATGCCTCCCAAACAGATCAAGCCAATCAACTGTCTCACCCATTCAGAGGAACTGATACAGCTTATAAACACCTTCAACAACATAGCAGGATACAAGATCAACTCAAAAAAAGCAGTAGCCCTCCTATATACAATTGACAAAGAGGCTGATAAGGAAATCAGAGATACATCACCCTTTACAATAGCCACAAATAACATAAAATACCTTGGGGTAATCCTAACCAAGCAAGTGAAGGACCTATATGACAAGAACTTTAAGTCCCTGAAAAAAGAAATTGAAGAAGATGTCAGAAAATGGAAAGATCTCCCATGCTCATGGATAGGCAGGACTAATATAGTAAAAATGGCAATCTACAGATTCAATGCAATCCCCATCAAAATACCAACACAATTCTTCACAGACCTGGAAAGAATAATACTCAACTTCATATGGAAAAACAAAAAACCCAGGATAGCCAAAAGAATACTATACAATAAAACAGCCTCTGGAGGCATCATGATCCCTGACTTCAAGCTCTACTATAGAGCTACAGTAATAAAAACAGCTTAGTA
This sequence comes from Peromyscus aztecus, assembly GCA_902168405.1. Taxonomy (NCBI): domain Eukaryota; kingdom Metazoa; phylum Chordata; class Mammalia; order Rodentia; family Cricetidae; genus Peromyscus; species Peromyscus aztecus. The sequence continues at coordinate 11,838 of CABHPQ010174281.1, read as the reverse complement.
CTGGCATAAAAACCAACATGTGGACCAATGGAATCGAATTGAATACCCTGACATTAATCCGCACACCTATGAACATATAATTTTTGACAAAGAAGCCAAAACTGTACAATGGAAAAAAAGAAAGCATCTTCAACAAATGGTGCTGGCATAACTGGATATCAACACGTAGAAGGCTACAAATAGACCCATATCTATCACCGTGCACAAAACTTAAGTCCAAGTGGATCAAGGACCTCAATATAAATCCAGCTACTCTGAACCTGCTAGAAAAGAAAGTAGGAAGTAGTCTTGAACACATTGGCATAGGAGATCACTTCCTAAATATAACACCAGTAGCACAGACACTGAGAGAAACAATCAATCAATGGGACCTCTTGAAACTGAGAAGCTTTTGTAGAGCAAAGGATACGGTCAACAAGGCAAAGCCGACAGCCTACAGGATGGGAAAAGGTCTTCACCAACCCCACATCTGACAGAGGACTGATATCCAGAATATATAAGGAACTCAGGAAATTAGACATCAAAATGCCCAATGGTCCAACTAAGAAATGGGCAATAGAACTAAACAGAGAATTCTCAACAGAGGAAACTCAAATGGCTGAAAGACATTTAAGGAATTGCTCAACATCCCTAATTATCAGGGAAATGCAAATCAAAACAACTCTGAGATACCACCTTACGCCTGTCAGAATGGCTAAGATCAAAAAAACTGAAGACACCTTATGCTGGAGAGGATGTTTTTGTTTTTTTGAGATAGGGCTTCTCCATGTAGTTTTGGTGCCTGTCCTGGATCTCACTCTGTAGACCAGGCTAGACTCAAACTCACAGAGATTCACCTGGCTCTACCTCCTGAGTGCTGGGATTAAAGGCATGTGCCACCGCCACCCTACCCCAAATAACTGTTGTAAAAGATAGCATTTAATTGGGGGTCTGCTTACAGTTTTAAAGGATTAGTTCATTATGATCATGGCAGCAGGAAGACAGTCATGGAACTGGAACAGTAACCAAGAGCTTTACATCTTGATCCCTAGGCAGCAGGCAGAGAGAGAAAGAGATTGGGACTGGCATGGGCTTTTCAAACATCAAAGCCCACTCCCAGTGATACCTCCTCCAACAATGCCACACCTCCTAATCCTTCTGTATTGCCTGGTTTTGTATGTCAACTTGACACAAGCTAGAATCATCAGAGGAAGAAGGAGCCTGAGCTGTGGAAACACCTCCTTGATATCCAGCTATAAGGCATTTTCTCAATTACTGATCAATAGAGGAAAGCCCAGCTTATGCTGGGTGGTGCCATCCCTGGGCTGCTGGACCTGGGTTTTATAAGAAGGTAGGCTGATCAAGCCATGGGAAGCAAGCTCTCCTCCACGGCCTCTGCATCACCTCCTGCCTCTAGGATCCTGTCCTCTTTGAGTTCCTGTCCTGACTTCCTTCAGTGATGAACAGCAACGCTGATGTGTAAGCCAAATAAACCTTTTTTCTCCAGTTTGCCTTTTGGTCATGGTGTTTCATTGCAGCAAAAGAAACCCTAACTAAAATGCCTTCTCAAACAGTTTATCACCTGGAGACTAAACATTCAAATATATGAACCTGTGAGGTCCATTTTCATTCAAACCACCATACTAACCTGTCAGATGTGTAGATGTTGAATATAAAACAATTCCTATTCTTTTTTCTTAACAGTTTATAATTTCATTAATAAAACAAACACTATTTCAAAAATAAAATAAATATAAAGATATTTTTAGGCCAGAATAAAAAGTTTCAGTTAAAAAACTTTAAAAATCATAAAATTCACTAAGAGGAACTTTGAATATGGATGGACCAAAGAAGGTACAAGAAAAAAAAAACTGGTTAAAATTTTTAGATACCATTTAGTGTAAGCTTTTCTTCTCTTTCTCTTTCTCTCTCCCTCTATCTATTTTGTATTTAAGTAAAATGAGATAACTAAACTGTTGGAAAACAACATGAAATGTGAAAATAGCATATTTTAAATTATCTAGGCACACTTTCTTGTATTTGAGAGTAAGAAGGACATATTGAATAAACTAGGGGTTTAGGGGAAAATATCACATATTATTAAATTAGTAAGTCAATTTTAATATGTGTACTAAATATCTTATAAAATTCCTATTCTTAATCCAAGTGTTTCATTAGTAGGAATGTAATGTATTCCAAAGAAATATTTGAACAAGAGGAAAAAAGAAAAACCTTTATGTACTAAATTATGTTAAACATTTTAAACCTCCAATATTAGTGAAATAAAAAAAATTGTTCAGTAATGATTAACTGTAGTTGGTTTATCTATGTCCTGGCTGGCTGTTGGTCAGGACAAATCTCACCCACTCATGTCTCCCAAGCAAACATACAGAGGCTTATATTAATTAAAACTGCTTGGCCATTAGCTCAGACTTATTACTGACTAGGTCTTACACTTAAATTAACCCATAATTCTTATCTATGTTTAACTACATGGCTTGGTACCTTTTCTCAGTTCTGCCTTGTCATTTTGCTTCCTTTGTGTTGGGCTGGTGACTCCTGACTCAGCCTTCCTCTTCCCAGAATTTCCCTCTCTGCTTGCCCCACCTATACTTGCTGCCTGGCTACTGACCAATCAGCATTTTATTTATCAACCAATCAGAGCAACACACATTCACAGCATGCAGAACAACATTCCACAGCAATTAACTATCATGTAATCATTAAAATAAAAAAGTATTCATAAATATGTAGTAACACATTCAGTAGCTCAAGATGATGAAAATGAGCAAATAAAACTGAATAAACTCAACATCTTTTGGATAAATATCATTGGGGAATACACAGGGAAGTAGAATTGTTATGCTAGGTAATACGATTGTATTCCATTTGTTTCCATTTTGCTGAACATTCTTTAATATTGCTTCTCCTTGATAGAACAAACCCATAACAAATTCTCAAGAGGCTTTCTCAAGCAATTACAGTATGGTTTATTACACACAGAACTGAGACTTAGGCAGGAAACCTACCTCTATGATAAATACTTGTGCAATTGCAGGAGAGTAATCTTATTTTTATCAACATTAGTTTCATTGTCAGTTAAAGATGAGATTTAACAGATTCTGTAGAATTCTAAGACTGAGATGAAGTCTGTGAGACTGTCCCTTAATGTCCTTGGGACATCACTGGCATGCAGCATGTCTTAACAGACACTGGAATGAGTGATTTCTTTCATGTTTGTAAATGCTTCGACTTTGCCAAAACTCTTAACCTACACAGGCTTGAAGAATATCACACACTTCAGAAATGTTACTTGATCATTGCACTTACTACTTTCTACAGGTCTGACTACTGGTGCTTGAGTGATTTTTATTCCACTTCACCATCAAAGGCCATATCACATCCTATCCAGTGTGCTGAATGGAACCAGTGTAGATGTGTGCTGTCAGGCAAAATGCTTTGCTTTATCAAAAGACCATTCATCTCCAATGAACTTCTATAGGACTATTTCAAAACCTAATATTTTGTAATACACGGGTAGTTTCAATGGATATGAATTGTTCCTTAACTGTAGGACTCTATGGGAATGCCTATACAATGCAGGCGGGTATAGGACAAACATCACAAGAGTGAATCTGAGGAAACCATATTCTCATAAATTCACTTTATCTCAGTCCACTTCATCTGGGATTGTATGGATTGAAGTCATTGTTCATATGAAAGATCTGTTTCTTATTTCATAAATCCCATCATTCTGTATATTACTACTTGTGTATTCATGGTTATCTATCATCTCTCTTCCTATATAATGGCCATGGTGTATACCTTGATAAAAAATTGGTAATAAATAAAAGGTTATTTTTGCATTGTATTTTAGTTGTGTGCCTACAAATGCTAAAATGTCTATAGCAAGCACTATTAAAAAGACTATGATTACTTACATATTTTGGCCTTTAAAGATAAAGTTCTTATTTGAATATCTAAATGATTATTATAGAAAAGTATATTATGATAGTAAAAATATCAACTCTAGTGTGTGTTCATGCTCATAGAGACCAAGAGGAGGATACTGGGTGTCTTTATTACTCTCTGCCTTATTGCCTTGAGACAGGGTCTCTCACTGAAAGTGGAACTCATTGGTTTTCATTTTCAGTTAGGCTGGTGTCCAACAAACCCCAGTGATGTGCTGTTTCCACACGTGGGACCCAGCACTGGGGATACGTGTGTATATGACCACACCTAACATTCAATGATATGAACTATAATATGAACTCAGAATGTCATACTTGTATAGCAAGCACTTCATCCACTAAATCATCTCAACATACCCATCTCTGCTGTGGGATGTTCTGTATGGCAAATGTGTTGCTAATAAAACACTGATTGGCCAGTGGCTAGGCAGGAAGTATAGGCGGGACTAACAGAGAGAATTAAAAGAACAGGAAGACGGAGAGGGAGTCTCTGCCAGCCGCCACCAGGACAAGCAGCATGTAAAGATGCCGGTAAGCCATGAGCCATGTGGCAAGGTATAGATTTATAGAAATGGATTAATTTAAGATATAAGGACAGTTAGCAAGAAGCCTGCCATGGCCATACAGTTTGTAAGCAATATAAGTCTCTGTGTTTACTTGGTTGGGTCTGAGCGGCTGTGGGACTGGCAGGTGAAAGAGGTTTATCCTGACCATGGGCCAGGCAGGAAAACTCTAGCAACAAATGGTGCCCAACGTGGGGCAGGAATTTGCACTTAAAACCTGAGAAAGCATAAAAAGAAGATTCTAAAACAGAGCTAAAAACAGCTGCTTAATTATCTCTCTCAAATGAGCGGCAGCTTGCCGGTTTGAGCTACTTG
>CABHPQ010174280.1:8930-31771 GCA_902168405.1 Peromyscus aztecus | reverse complement strand
ACAGTTCACTACTTGCCCCTTGTGTGATCTCTTTAAATCTATCTCTAAAGTTGTTCCTATAGTGTGGAATTCCCTTCAGAGTGAGACCAGACACTCTAGGTGTGGTGATAACACAGTCCCATGCTGTAGAACTCCACTACAGTTAAGAACAGTAATGTGGGGGTCCTGGGCAGTTTAATTCATCAAAACATCATTCACAGCACAGCAACATCCAGCGTACTTCCCTGTCTCGCTGCCCTGAGCTTCCTCAGACCAAACATTTTTATCTGCCAAATTGGTCCATCCCCTTGTTTGGTTTCTTAATATTGCTGTTGTATCATTTACATAGTCACTCAAACAGTATTTAAAAAATGACAAAAGTCACTTAAAAAGCGTTTCCTAACGGGCTGGGGTGTGTGGCTCACAGGAAGAGTATGTACTTACCATGTTCGAGGCCCTGGGTTCAATCCCTGGAAGTGTTTATACTCTTGTATATTATTATAGGACCAACCTTATAAGTGCCAGGGAATCTTCCCCCCTCCCTGACCTGACATCCCCTCTTCTCATCTGTTAAAACCATGCATCTAATATTCCATAGGTACACCTAAGAGAAAAAGTTTCCTCTTTAAAACTCTCAACTGCATGTTCTACCATGAATACATACTTTTGTTTCCAGCAGACATTCTAGTCATTTAAAGAGTTACAGGTTGTCACCCGCTGGACCATGGACATGCTGTCTAGTTGCAGGTCTGCACCCTATCCTCCAACCCACAGAGATGTGCTGTCCAGCTCAGTCCTGCATCCCGCCCTCCAGCCAGGTCACCAGGCTTGAATTCCTACAGGGTCATAAAGGCAGGTAAGAATTTTCCTCAGGCAGGGACCATCTGGCTTTCTTTTACAACCCAAAATGGAGTGGTTAAAGGAGGAGGTCAGCTGAGAGCCGATGTCGGTTAGTGTATCAAGAAGGGGGTCTGTGTGTGCAGTCTACATTCCTAGAGGTAGTTAGGTAAGAAGTTAGGGGTCTATGATGTTTGTTAGAAATAGAAAAGGAGGGTCTCAGATTGCACAAGAAATAAAGCTATCCGCCTGACCTAGGAGACAGGCATTGTTTCCATAAGGATGCTACCTTAGTTCTGGAGATCGTTTGGCCTTGGATGCTTGGAGATCGTTTGGCCTTGGATGCTTGATAGGTATTTTAGGTAACTACACAGTTAGGAGTTCTTGGAAGCACACAAGAAAATCATCGTAGGAACCAGCTAATATATACACAAAAGCAAAAATATCACCAAGACTCCTTAAGCCATGACTTGACCTTCGGAAAAGTCTTTGACCTTTCCAAGTAGTAGCTTTTGTGATAGTGGCTGAATTCCATTACATTTTCCTGCGGCTTGCAGCATTATACAAAGTATCTGTGCACACTCGGCTTTGTTTATAGCTTAGCGCCCCTCTGACGCTTGTTTTTGTCACGCCACACCCATCTGTGTTGATCAATAGAACTGTGGCCCGTTTGCTTTTCAGGATAGTGTAATATCCCGTTGTGTAAATGTAGTCTTCTGTGTGCATTCACCCTATTCATAGGCATTTGGCTGTTTTATTGTTTAATTGTAAATAGCTTTTTTGAGACATGATTCATGTGCTGTCTTAGTTTCTTTTCCTGTTGCTGCGGTAAAAATATTCAGATAAGCTGGATATGGTAGCACATGCCTTTAATCCCAGCACTCGGGAGGCAGAGGCAGGTGGATCTCTGAGTTCAAGGCCAGCCTGGTCTACAGAACGAGTTCCAGGACAGCCAGGGCTACACAGAGAAACCCTGTCTCAAAAAAAACAAACAAAAATATTCAGATGAAAGCAATTTAAGGGCGAAATGATAACACTTAGCTCACGGCTTCAGGTTCTAGGTTACAGTCCCTTCTAGTTGGCTTTCTGTTGCTATGACAAACACCCTGACCAAAAGCAACTTGGGGAGGAGAGGGTTAACTTCATCTTACAGGTCATTGTCCATCAAGGGAAGGCAGGACAGAACTCCAGCAGGAACCTGGAGGCAGGAACTGAAGCAGAGACCGTGGAGGAAATGCTCCTTACAGCCTTGCTCTTAAGCTCCTGTTCAGCAGCCGTCACCGCCCATAGTGGGCTGGGCTGTTCTCCACCAATTAGCATTCAAGAAAATGCTGCACAGACATGCCCATCTGACGGAGGCAAATCCTCAACTAACATTCCTGGGTGTGTCAAGTTGACAACCAAGACTAGCCATCATGCAGTCCAGTGTGGCAGGAGCTTGAGGAAGCTGGTCATACTGCATCCATCGTGAAGAAGAGTCACTAATACCTGCTTGCTGATGCTCTGCTCTCTTTCTCTACAGTCCAGGATCCTAGTCAGAATGGCGCCATTCACAGTGACGGGTTTTCCCACTTCAAGTAACCATAATCAAGATGATCCCCCAGGGGCATGCCCAGAAGCCCATCTCCCAAGTGATTCTAAATCACATCAATCTGGCAACGCTGATCATCACATGCACTGTGTACAAGTTACCGATTTATAGTGGGTCGCTCAGTGATTCTTAAAGTATTCACAGACTGGGGAGCCACCAGAACAGACATTTGCATTTATTTCTATCACTCCAAGAAGAAACCTTAGACACCCATTAACATCGACTCTCCCCTTCTCCCCATTCTCTCTTAGCCTCCAGCGACGGCTTACTCCATTCTGTATCGACTCTCCCGTACAGAGTATGTGTGAGCACAGAATCATAGCATCTTTGGCGGGTTGGAGCCAAGGGGCACCACGAAGTCACACCATGCAACAGAGCTCACCTGGGAAGTTTATTGAGGTGAGGGAGTAAAGAGGTGGTGGCCTCTAAACAAGAGAGGTGAGGAGGACTTGCTTTTTATAAGGGGATATGGCGCATGCGCATAGGGAGAGTGCTCGCTACTCAGTGGCGGCAGTAGCCACAGTGTCAGGGCTTGGCTGGTGCAGCTGATGTGTCCTGCTAGGTCCCCGAGGGCAGGCCGGAGTAAATGCCTGAATGCTAGCATTCAGTCTTCCACGCTTCGCTCCTTTCATTCAGAACATTTCCAAGGTTCGTCTACACGGAGGATGCTTCTGTACTTTATTGCGAAGTCAGTCCCCGTTTTCTATTTATGTATTCATTAGTTTATGGGCATTGGGCTGTTTGTTTATAGCTTTCTGCTCTTGCTAGGAGTGTTATTACAAACATCACACCACGTTATTTCCTGGGCACATGTGCCAGAGTTTTCTCCGGGGTGTATTCTTGGAGCTGTTGAAACATACGGAAAGCAAATGTTCAACTCTGGAAGATAATGCCAAATCGCTTCGCCAACGGCTCTAACAATTTCCCCTCTCTCCAGCAAAGCAGAAGCTCGCGTGACCCCCTCGCTGCCTTGCTTCATGCTTGGCCTGGTCCGAATTCCTAGTTTCTGTAAAGGTTGTTTACATTTTCTTTTTTAGCAGGCCAGCCACAGCTCTGCACTTGACCCATTGCCTGCTAATTAGATTCTAATGGAGATCCGGACAGAAGCCCGGTGGCTCCTTCCATAATTAGCAAGGATCTGTGTAATAGTTCTAGCTTTAGCTTCCTGACCCAGAATTCCAGTGTTAGCGCTTAGGCTACCGTCCTTCCTTCCCAGGCCAGCTCTGTGTTTCATCTGCTGGCTGGCGCTGGCACTCCCCCCTACCCCCACACCTTCCTAGGTAGAGGGGAGATGTGCTTCTTCATGCCCTTGGTCCTGGTAAGAAGAAAGTCTCAGTATCTCTGGGTCCTGTAACAAAATCAACCCCCAGCTCTCCTCCCCCTACCTCCAACATCCCCCCACATCCAGGCAGCAGAATGGTAATGCTGGGAGAGCTTCGATGTCTCCCCACCAAGAGAGAACTCCCCTCTCCATTTGAATTGAACAAAAGTTGGGCACTCTCAATGTCTCAGAGTTTGCCTTTCCATCGTCCCCCAATTTTGAGGCCGTCAAATTCAAGTTACCAGGAGCGGAGCGTTCCCACGGACCACCTTCTCTGCAGAATCTGTTTTGTTTATTTTCTGTCTTTCCCATTAATTAAATTTCACTAGCATTTTCCCTCCAGAGGGCTCTCCAAGTAACTTCTACAACCAACACTTCATAGAAAGACTAGCTCCGATAATCAGTAGAGACAGGAGAAATAGAAGACAAACAAACAAGGAACAGGAGGAGGTGGCAGATTATACCACATGGCACGTATGTCTTTATTCTGAGACAGCCTTGCTGTATAGCTCAGGCTGACCCCTGGTTTATGCCCCTCCTGGCTTAGGCCTCCTGAGTGCTGGGTATACAGGTATTGCCCACTGTGCCCATCTTAGAGAGGGCGCAGAGGGCTTTTAGATCTCTGCTGGCCGGGAGTCATCCACATAGATGCTCTGCTGGGTGTGGTCACAGTGCCTCCAGCCCTGCTCCCATGGGAAGGGCTGTGCAAGGCCAGCAACCATTGCTCTGTGCACAGCCTGGGTGCCACAGGAGTGTGTAGGAAAGCCTGGTCCTTTCCTCCCCAGAATCCCTTGGGTTTTCCAAGGCTCTGTGGGGCCTGCATGGTGGACTTTTCTCAGCACCAGTCTTGGGCCCACATGATACTTCTCACAGGTCTGACTCACAAAAAAAAACTGTTTCCAGAGAAGCTGTGTTTGTGTGAGTGCATTATTATTAACTGCTTAGCCAGTGTTAACGGGCTTGGCACAAAGGTCCTGTCTTAACCTGCAAGAGATGTGGCGTAAGATTTCCAATACTCTCTCTCTCTCAATTTGTGTGTGTGTGTGTGTGTGTGTGTGTGTGTGTGTGTGTGTGTATCTGAGCAAAACATCAAGAACATTTTATTTTTAGTGTGTTTTACCTGCATGTCTGTCTGTACCATGTGTGTGCAGTGCCCATGAAGGCCAGAAGAGGGCGCACATCCCCTGGGACTAGAGTTAAAGACAACAGTGAGTCCCAGGCAAGAGCAGCAAGTGCTCTCAACCACTGAGCCATTCCTCCAGGCCAAGGGAGAGTTTATTCTGGCCCAGAGTTTGAGAGGTATCAGTCCACTGTGACAGGGAGGGGGTGGTGGAGAGCAGCTCCCATCATGGTTGCCAGAGCAGAGAGAAGCTACATTAGAGGGTTACTCCCCTCCCCCATCATCGCATCTGGGCCCCCAGCCTACGGTTGAATGTTGCTCATATTCAGGGCAGATCTTCCCTGCCCGCCTCTTGATCCTCTCTGAACTCATCCTCACGGACACTCTTCACTAATCCCCTAGGTGTTTCTCGATCCAAGCAAGTTAACAATCACGATGATCCACCACGTCATACACGTCCGTGATGACGTTGATGCTTCAAGCACAGTAAGATATTAGCGTACGGTAGATCTAAGCGACCTCAATGTGTTTGTAGTCTTTCCTTATTAAGTGCAAACCATTTACTTTTCTGCTTAAACGCTGTGTGCCGTTGCCGTAGCACATGCAAATTGCCACCAGGGCCACCCCGTGCATTGGAGCATCAGTAAAGTAAGCGTTATTTGAATGGACACAACAAGATGCCCTGACCGTCCACCTGGTAGCGTGGGCAGCTACTGTGTGATTTATAGGTGGAAAAGCTCATACAGCAACATATCATGGGCATGGAGATGGTGCATGCCTCAGAAGGGGTGATACAGGCGTATAATCAGAATGGCATGAAATATTACAGTGGTCTGAATGAGAACGGCCCCCATAGGCTCATAGGTTTGACTGTTTGGTCACTAGGGAGTGGCACTATTTGAAAAGATCAGGATTGTTGGGGTAGGTGTGGCCTTGTTGGAGGAAGCGTGTCACAGGGGGTGAGCGTTGAGGTTCCAGAAGCCCAAGGCAGGCCCAAAGGTTCTCTCTCTTCCTGCTCCCTGCAGATGTGGATGCAGAAATCTCAACTTCTCCAGCGCCATGTCTGCCTGCATGCCGCCACGCTCCTGGCCATGATGACAATGGACTAAACCTCTGAACGGTAAGCCAGCCCCAATGAAATGCTGTGGTCATGATGTCCATTCACAGCAATAGAACACTGATGTAAATGTAAAACTTACTGATCATTTCTGAGATTTTTGCAGTCAATATTGGACCATGGTTTGACCTCAGGAAGCCATGTCACAAGTAGGGGCTGCCACTGTGCTGCTGCTGCTGCTGCTGCTGCCACTGTGCTGCTGCTGCTGCTGCTGCTGCCACTGTGCTGCTGCTGCTGCTGCTGCTGCTGCTGCTGATTGTTGTTGTTACTTTGCAAATAGAAACAATACTAAGGTTGCCCTGGAGACTCTTTCTCAGTGCTAAACTAGACAGTGTCCTCAGTGATAGTGCCTAAAATGAACTGGGTCAAAATGTCACACACACTTGAAGACTTTTCATGCTTATTAGCAAATTGCCCTCAGAAATGTCAAGCCAATTATTGCTCTCAACAAAAAAACAAAAGTGTAGGAGAGTCTATCCACATTTGCTTTGGCATTTGGTGTTTGTCAAGTCTTTCCAGATGTGTGGGGGGAATATTTAATTTTTGTTTTAATTTTCACTCATTTGATAACTTGTGAAAGGACATTTTTTAAAGGATGGGAAGCAGTAAGTAGTCTTTGTTACCTGAAAATGAAAGATGACGTAACAAGAATGGATTTTTTTTGACAGCACTGCTGGGTACAATTGACCTACAGTGAACCATACCTGCTTTAAGATATACAGTGGAACGTTCTGGAACCTGTGAACAGTCAGAGCAGAAGGAGGCCTCCACTTCACTCTCCAAAGGTTCACTGGAATGAACTGCCCATAGACAGGTGAATCGGAGGGAAAGGTGGATGGGTTCATTTAACACGCCTGGGGGAGCCACAGGAAGCTAATGAGCCTTAGATGTTTGCCTGTTCCTCCTCATAGGAGAGAAGAAAAGGAAGAAAGGCTGGGTGTTTCTGGATGTTTGTTCGCACTGACACTCCGAGACCAACAATAAAGTTCAACCTTGAACCAGCGGCCGAGTTAGCAAATGACTGACCAGAATTAGTCATAGAGGATTTGGAGGACCCAGGATCCACATAGAGAGGCACAGGAAGTAGTAGGGAGGGTCTTAGAGAGATTCTCCGCCTTTTGGATTGGGGAAGGACAGAGAGAGGAGGTCAGTGGTCGCTTCTCCACCGCTTCTCTACTCAATCAGGTTTTTACCTAACATCTGACTCTCGAGTTTTATTTAATAATAGAACAATATAAGTAAATGTTTCAATTGGGCCCCAAGGCCACTCCATGGCTTGTCAAGGAGCCCCTCCCTGACTCCCTCAGCTGCTATTTTTTTTTAAGAGCCCAGACCCCCCAACTATGGCACCACCCACAGTGATCTGGGCCTTCCGGCATCAATCATTCATCTAGAAAATGCCCCCAGTCATGGCCACAGACCAGTCTGACGAGTGCATTTCCTCAGCTGCGCTTCCCTCTTCCCTAAGGTGTTCAAGCTGACAACTGTGGGTTGCCATGACAACTACAGAGGAGAGAATCAAGAGGACCTTGAAGGTTACAAACTTTAACATTTGATATTTAAGACGAAAAGCACAAACCATGAAAGAATGGACAAGGTGGGCTCCGTTAAAATCAAATACTACTTCATCTCTGCACGAGACTCTCTTCAGAGACTAGAAAGAGAAGCCGCATAACGAGAGAAAATACTCATAATTCACATGCCCGCTGAACAACTTATATCCAAAATGCACAATATACATTTTAAAAATTAGTCGTGTGTATGTTTCCCCGCATGTGTGTCTGTGTATCCTGTGTACCTCAGTGCACACAGAGGCCAGAAGAGGGCGTCAGATCCTCTGGAACTGGAGTCACAGATGGTTGTGAGCCCCCATGTGGGTGCTGGGAACTGAACCTCTGCAAGAGTAGGCAGTGCTCTTCACTGCTGAGCCATCTCTCTAGGCCCCAACAATTTACACTTAAACACACAAACAAGAAACACCCCAATTATCCCAATTTTAATAATGGACAAAAAAAAAAAGGATCTGAATGAACATCTTATAAGGAAGACTCACAGAGAGCAGATAAGTATCCAAGAAGATGATAACATCGAGTGCCACAGGGAGTCGTAGGCTAAGCAATGAGTTACAGTGCGTCTGTCAGGATGGCTGGCTACACAGGAGCAGCCTACACTGCTGATCCATTGCACAGCATGGTGAGCACCAGAAATAAAAAAAAAATGTACAGTGTGTCTTAAAATTGGTAAGAGAGAGAATGTTAAATGCCCTCATCACATAAAAATAAGTAAGGTCTGGCTATGTTAATTAACCTGATTGGATCATTGCACAATGTGTGTGTGTGTGTGTGTGTGTGTGTGTGTGTGTGTGTATTCTAGTTGCTTTATTGATATATGCTACTGTGTCTTGCCAATTAATAAAATAACATAAGAAGACTGGCAAATACCACCTAGTGATTATGTGGAGCAACAGGAACTCATTTGCTGCTGAGGGGTGGGCATGTAGACTTAGATATAATCTATCACTCTCCCTCAGTATTTATCCAACCAAATGGAAAACAGGTCCTTACAAAAAAGCTACACACATACACACACTGGTCAGAAACTTGGAAGTAATCAAGATGCTCTTTATGGGTAGATGAAAAAGTACACGAGTATGCGTAAGCAATGGAATATTACTCTGTAATGAAAGGAAGAAAGAAGCAAAGAAAGAGAGGGGAAGAGAAGGAAGGAGGGAGGGAGGGAGGAAGGAAGGAAGGAAGGAAGGAAGGAAGGAAGGAAGGGAAGGAAGGAAGGAAGGAAGGAAGGAAGGAAGGAAGGAAGGAAGGAAGGAAGGAAGGAAGGGAGGATGAAAGAAAGAAGTGAGTTCTCAGTTCTGGCCATGCCAGAGTCTGTTCAGTTTTCTAGCTCAGAGGTTCTGGACGTGACTGATAGACACTAGTTTCTTAAAGTGTAGCACTCAGGACCAGCACTTGAGACACAGCAGGAGTAAAAAATCAGCATTTCTTTTGTGACTGAGTCCTGGTGCCTTTGAGGTGCTCTGTGAAGATGGCGACCCTGCTGAAGAGTGTGCTCTACCTCTTCCGGTTTCCAAAGAGAGCCTGTTTCAAACAGTCCCCTGTCGCGTCTTTCCTGAAAGACCGGCTCTCCATGTCTGCCTACACTAGAGGAGTCGTCTTGCTCTTTGGCAACTAATCTCTGTACTTCTTTGATGATCTTGCTTGTTCCCATCATGCTTTGCATCTAGACTTGTGCAAATGGCGATATTTGTGTGGTAAAGAATTGGTCCTACTAATGAGTGCCAGGCGGGACCTGAGTGCTAGACATGCATGCCTTTATTCACCGCACAGGTAGTCAGAACCACAGACTGGTTCTGGGAAGACAGACAGCAGTGAGTGTGACATGGTCTTGCCCTCCTGGAAGGAGATCTAGTGCGTAAAGCCAACAACTGAACACTGAAATGTGATGAGTGTCCGGCACTGAGTGCGCCTGATGCTGTGGGAACACGTACAAGGCATTAACTAATTCTGGAGGCAGACATTCTGGAACAAAACTCAGTGGCAGGTGGTGGGCAGTACTCACACCAAAGACATGGAAGCTTGTGACAGGTGGTGAGAGGAGGCAAGGACACAGAGTGCCACCCGCAAGGCCAGAAGGAACAAAGTGAAGGGCTGCCCCAGAAGGACAGAGAACAGCAATGGGGAGTCGGGCAGCTGGGTATGGGGGAGTAACAGGGAGACCATTGGCATCCAAGGGCCATGGCACAATAAAAGGGATTTTGGATCCTAGGAGAAACAGGAAATGGAGCTGAAGGAGCCAGGTTGAAGTTCTGGACATGGGATCCACAGCAGGTCATGCTAAGGCCATGTTGCACAAGGCCTGTGGTGCCAGGGCTGAAAATTTGCTCACCTGAGCCCCTGGCCTGGGGCTCCCAGCTCCCCACCTCTCACTCGGGTCAACCCCCTGCCTTTGATACCTCTTCAGCCTCGCACTTTGATGCTTCCTTAGCCCGAGCCACACGTCCAGTTTGCTCTCTCTGCTTGGTGTTTGTTTCAGGAGGTCCCGTTTATTAATTGTTGTGCTCAGTGTCTGTGCTACTGGTGTTATATTTAGGAAGTGATCTCCTGTGCCAATGCATTTGAGAGTACTTCCTACTTTCTCTTCTATCAGGTTCAGTGTAACTGGATTTATGTTGAGGTCTTTGATCCACTTGGACTTGAGTTTTGTGCATGGTGACAGATATGGATCTATTTGCAATCTTCTGCATGTTGACATCCAGTTATGCCAGCACCATTTGTTGAAGATGCTTTCTTTTTTCCATTGTATAGTTTTGGCTTCTTTGTCAAAAATCAGGTGTTCATAGGTGTGTGGATTAATGTCAGGGTCTTCAATTCGATTCCATTGGTCCACGTGTCGGTTTTTATGCCAGTACCAAGCTGTTTTTTATTACTATAGCTCTTCTGCTTGGTGTTTGTTGTTGATATTGTGATCTCTCGGCTTCCTGCCACTTGCTGCCACGATGGACCCTTCTTTCTAGAAGTTGCCTTCGTCTTGGTACTTTATCACAACGATAGGGAAGTACCTAATACATGGATTAATGTGTTAACATTCTGCAATCATCCTCTGAAGTAAAACGTGTACCCAAGTAAAGAGCAATGGTTTGGGGCTGGCCTAAGGAAAATGGCCCTGAAGCTGCTGAAGCAGAGGATTGGGTCTTGGGATCAGAAGATCTGGATTTCAGTCCATAATGTCTTCTGCTTTAGGCCTTGTGAGCAGACAAAACTGTTTCCTAAAACAGGTCCTTTCCAGATCACATTGGGCGGGAAGTCCTCTGCAGTGCCAAGACCACGTTCACTGCGCCTGCTAACCGGGGGTAGTGTAAGGGCGCTAATGGCGCCACCTGCCCGGGGAACAAGGCTATGTTAGACAGCGACTCCGCAGCTGTAAATACAAGAATTCGTCATTTCAGGAAAGTGAAAACGCCCACCCTTATTCCAGCTGGGAATAGTAGGGCTTCAACACAAAATAAGATCGCCCGCCCTTGTTCCAGCTGGGAATAGTAGGGCTTCAACACAAAATAAGATCAAGCTGTGAACGGAGCCAGGGCACACTGCAGAAAGCGAGTTCAGTGAGTGAGCTGTGCTCAGACTTGGATCTTGCTCAGTTCATATCTTCAAGGGGTGTGGCTTCGAAGCATCTCTCAGGTTTCTGGGTCACTCACTCATTGGCCATCCTAGGTCAATGACCCTTGGGGACAGAAGGTAAAGGATCTGGGGAAGCAATTTGTTTCAGAAAAATATGCTGCTGGAATTAAATAATATGTGAATATTTGTGTATCTGAAGTAAATGGTGCCTGTGGCTCTCCTAACTGTAGCTTCTGCTGAGGCTGCTGGGAAAAAATTGATGTTCCACATAATGTCTCAAAGAAATGGAGTAAGAGGGAGACCCTCCCAATTCATTTTCTGAAGCTAGTGTTACCCTGATACTGAAATAGACAAAAAAAACAATACAGAAAAGAAAACCACATATGAATGCTGCTCAGGAGCACTGATGTCAAGAAAATTCAGTAACCTGTCAAAGGAATTAATCATATCCCACAACCAAAGGAGAGTTTTTTATCCCGGGTTGATTTAGTAGATTCAGAAAATCACAGTGTAATCCTTTTAAAATAATAGGCTAAGAAAAATCGCCTGATTCGATAAATCAATAAAGGAAAAGCATTTGATAAAGTTTAGTTGAGGCCATTGTGGTTTAAAAAGAAGACAAAAACAGACCAAAAAAAAACTCAGAAAAAATAGGAACAGAGCAGAAACTCCTGAGGCTCATAAAAACAATGGCTCACATTCTCCCTTACTTGGGAAGGTAGCCTTCTTTCCTCTGAGACTGGCAGCCAGACAAGGGTGCCCCACCGCTCCAAATAGTACTAGAAGGAGGTTCCAGTCTGCACAGTGCTCAAGAGTGAAACCATTTCCTGCTTGTCTGTTTTCTGTTCAACTACAGAGGAAGCTAATACTGAATGACAGGAGACTGTGACAGTCTCGTGGTCAGCCAGCCGGCTTGCTCGCTTTGTAGCGTGAGGCATGGGGGAGGGGCCCTCAGACCTCCAGCAGGAAGCACAACTGTGTACTCTTAGGAATCTCACCCCTGCTCTGGACATCGCCACGAGCATCTGGAACTGCTTGTCATGTTCCAGTCGAGTTCTGAAACACCTGCTTTTTGAAGACATCTGCTCTTAGCTCTCATCGGCATTATCACATCTGTCTGGGAGAGCTTGGAGAGCATGGTACAGATGCAATATGAACAGTCTCCACCAAACCTCTTCTTGAGGCCCAAGACATAAGCACAATGTAATAATTTTGGTAGGTGGTGGACCTTTAAGAGGTAATTAGTTTGTGGGGCTGCCTCCCTCAAGAATGGATTAATGTGACTCTCTGAGACCAGGTTAGTTATCAGGATGATGGGCTGTTTGTTATAAAGTGAGTCCTTCCAGGGCTGGAGAGCTGGCTCCGTGGTTAAGAGCACCAGCTGCTCTTCCAGAGGACCTGGCTTTGGTTCCCAGCACCCACATGGTGGCATTTGACAGCCTCCAACTCTAGTTTCTGAGATCGTGAGCCCTCTGCTGGCCTCTGTGAGCACTGCACATATGTGGTGCACATCCCTACACGTGGGCAAAACACCTATACACATTAAAAAAAAAAAAAAAAAGTGAGCTTGACACTTATCCAGCGGAGATGGAGCAGCCTGAATCCCAACCAGAAGCCAAGCAGAGGCTGGCACTGCACTCTTGGACTCCAGAACAATGATCTCGGTAAACTTCATAAATTCTACGTTCTCAGGTGTTGTTCGGAAAATGGACTGCGACATAGAGGCACTATAATTTTTTTTTTAACTCTGATGGCTGTGCCAGCTTGCTGTGAAAAAAAGCAACACTGGAGACTGTGAAACGTGGTGAATTAATGGGACGTTAAAGCTAACAACTTATCGATAATCGAAAGTACTGGTGATTAAAAGCCTCTTTATATGGACAGTTTGCCTCCAAATTCCAATGGGGAAGTTTCTGGGACAGTTGGGAAGGGACTAAGACCCTGTGGTTCAGGGAGATTTGGGTGCTGGAGTGCAGGAGGTTCCTGGTAATCAAAAGACACAGAAGCGATGGGACCCCGGGAGCATCCCAGGGAGAGGGACCCCACCCTTGCGGGGTCCCATGTGGGACCCAACTTCAGCCCCACAGTGACATTTCATTGAGTCTTAATATCATCAAGAAAGACACTTCCTAGGGCCTGGGGAGCTGGCTCAGTGAGCAAAGGGTTGGCTGTGTAAGAACCTGAGGCCAGCTCTCCGGCACCCACACAAAGAGCTGTATGTTTACAGTCTTAGGGCTGTGAAAGGCTTGGGCAGGTGGGTCCCTGGGGTTTGCCAGCCAGTCAGTCTAGCAGAATACGCAAGTTCCAGTGAGTGATGATGTTACACACACACACACACACACACACACACACACACACACACACACACGGGAAAAAAAATGGTAACAATGCCTCCTAAGTAAGTCCTGCTCTTCTCAGGACCTGCAGGAAGATGGTGAAGAAGGACCCCCGATACATCACATGCAATGTTTTCTGAGAAACATTAAGGCATCCTTGGGGTGGAGGCAGAGGCAGGAGACTGGGGGACATTTCAACCCACCCATGCTTCTGCTGCTTTGATGAGGAGTTTGTGGTGAGGTTTCAAGACAGACAGACAGACAGACAAACAGACAGACGGAGATCACAATGGGAGGAGCTACTATGAATAACTATGGAGGGATGCCCAGAGGTCAGAATCACTCTGTGTGGAATATCCACTTGGAACTAAAGGGGGTGGGGTACAGGGGGACATGCATACTGTGTGAATGACTGTGGGCAAGCAAGGGCAGGTGGGCTTTAGATTTCAGCAGTGACAGTGTTTTCTAGGTCAGACACCCGCTAGAGATCTGCACAAACATATAGACCTTCCTCCCCCCAGGATGAATGTCTTACTTAGGGTTTCTATCGCTGTGAAGAGACACCATGACCGCAGCAACTCTTACAAAGGAAAACATTTCATTGGGGCTGGCTTGCCGTTCAGAGGTTTAGTCCATTGTCATCATGGCGGGAAGTGTGACAGCATGCAGGCAGATGTGGTGCTGGAGAAGGAGCTGAGAGGTCTCCATCTGGATTGGCAGAGAGAGAGAGAGAGAGAGAGAGAGAGAGAGACGGCCTGGCTTGAGCATTTGAAACTCCAAAGCCCACCCCCAGTGACACACTTCCTCCAACACCCACTCCAACAAGGCCACACCTCCTAATAGTGTCACTCCCTAATGACCAAGGATTCAAATATATGAGCCTATGGGGGCCATTTCTATTCAAACCTCCACAATGATACACATATACAAATTCAAAAACTTTGCCAGCAGTCTCAAAGGATTCAGAGCCACCGGCTGCCCGCAGCCTGGAACGCTCAGATAAGTGAAGGGATGTTATAAAGGGAAAGTCACAACCACATGACTCCACTGCAGGGAGACACTGTGCCCTGCATGCACGTTTGGGGAAAGGCACAACTGCATGACTCCACTGCAGGGAGACACTGCGCCCTGCATGCACTTTTGGGGAAAGACACAGCTGCATGACTCCACTGCAGGGAGACACTGCACGCACGTTTGTTGCAGGCGTCCATTGCTCCCTGGCACTTGGGAACGGCAGAGAGCCTCAGCCCGCTGTCTAGAAATTCAGTGTCAGTCCGGCCCATCTCCCTTCCATTCTTCAGAACCCAGATGGCTCAAGATTTAAGGGTGTCGGATCCTGCAGTGCATCTCTTGCAGTCTTCACCGAGGTGGTCCACAGCCTGTCCTGACTGTCTTCTAGGAACTTGGCTCTAGCCAGGCAGTTCTTCAGTGATAACTTCCCTTCATTTCCCCAGGACATTCAGGGCCAGGCTCAGTGCCGGAGGATCCCACCTAGCCCTGCTGGTCCTGGGTATTGTAGCCAGCTCTACATGGCCACCCTGGCCTTATGGGCTGGGAATTGAACCTGGGTCCCTTTAACTGCTGAGCCATTTCTGGCCCCCACTTCTCAGGGGCTCAAACATTGCAGGTGACAGATGGAGTGGCTGGTCCTGGAGTCTGGCTGTGAGGATGAATTCCTGGAAAGGGGGAAAATAAATACTCGTTTCAGATATAAAAGGCCAAGGCCGTTTGCACAAAGCTCAAGGTAATTTCTCAGTAGGTCATTGTGTTATAATAAATTATTAATAAATCACTTGCTACTTAAAGAATAAGCCTGAGCCCCAGACACCCTGGGCCCCAGACACCCTGGACCCCAGACACCCTGGGCCCCAGATACCCTGGAACCCCAGACACCCTGGGCCCCAGACATCCTGGAACCCCAGACACCCTGGGCCCCAGACATCCTGGGCCTCACATCTCCCTTAAGCCTCGGGTGTGCACAGGATACTCTACTCCTGGTTGGTAGATCCAAAGGGCAAGTGTGAGCACCAGTGGGCGGCCAGCTTCTTCTCTACTCACGATATGAGCAAATGGAGGCCCTGGGGGGACTCACATGCTCTCAGCAGCTGCACACTGGACTCTTCCAGAGCATTCAAAACATCCTGATAGCAAAAATGCTAAGTGTGCTGGAGCTGTAATGCACCATGGAAAACACTTTTGCTTTGAGGAATTGCACATTGAAATATGTAGAGGTGAAAGAATTATGGTGTAATTAACCTTCAAACGGTTCAGAGTTTATTTTTAAATATTATCTGTGTGGGGGTATATCTATGTAGAAAAGAAATGATAAGGTAAATAGATTAAAGCCAATTTATTTGTTCACAGTATCAAGGGCATATGGGGTATTCTTTACATAAGTCTTACAACTTTTCATTAAGTTTGAGATTATTTCCAAATAAATTTTAATGTCTTAATCTAATTCTTGAGTATAATTCTCTGGGGTTCTGGTTTAATGGGTCTGGAGTATTTCAAGCCCCTAGGTGACTCCAAAGGTTGGGAACCCCAGCAGTAGGTCTGAGAGGTATGGGATCCCCTCTTCAGGGTTCAGCCACCTTTGTGGAGAAGATTGACTCCTCTGTCTCTAGGTCTGAGGCAGTCTCCATGCTCCTGAGGCAAAAGCCTTTTGGGAGCAGCATCCCCAGCAGAGATTGTCCTGTACGGAGAGTTCCCGGCATCTGCTGCACATCCATCACACTCCTTCCCCGCCCCCACACGGTGATGTGGGAGCCGAGTGGGCGCAGGTGGTGACTTGAGAAAGAGTCCCGGGAGACCCCCCCCCTTCAACACCAGCTTTAGCTGAGAACTGCCTTGGCCATTCATTCTCTAGTAATGGAAATGCAGCTTTGTCTGTCTGTCCATCACTTCTCTCCTGCCTGCTGGGACCAGTGGTGAGTACTTGTGAGGTAGCAAGGTCAAGGGTCGGGGTCTGATGGCAAGATAGCATCCTTCTGTAGGGATGCTATTGGGAACCCTTGTAGGGCTCACCTGGAGCTCAGGGACACCTTTTAAAGCCCGTCAGCAGGGGCTCAGGCTCCTTGCGTGTGGCCCACTAAGAGCCTGAGAGCTTTGCCTTCCTCATTTTCTCAGTGATATTTGTGTGATGTAATTTTTCCCCCTAAGCAGACCCTGAAGCATTTTCTTATTTTTTGTAAGATGGAATTTCTCTGCTCAGAAACTTGAAACTGCTTTCTGGACCCCGGTGGTCTCAAGTGTGGCCTGTTTCTAGTTTCTCCTCCTACAGAGCAGGCGCCGCAGCCGCCGGGTATTAGAAACTGATTAGCCAGGCAGACTTAGAAGCAAGAAAGAAGGGTGGCTGAGGGTGACCCAGGGGAGAAGGGGAGCAGAGTAGATTCGGGGAGGGCAGAGCAATGGGGAGGGAAAGGGAAGTCACCCCTAAGGGACAGGCTGCGGCAATGCAGTGCCAGGAGGTGAGGAACAAGGGACAATCCAACCTTGGAGGGATGCTCCTGGAAACAGGGGCAGTCTGCTGGGCAAGGGTACAGAGGGTGCGTGAGAGGAACTGGGAGGCGGTGGCTGGATCTTAGCTGGTTCTGTTCTCAGAGCGCTCGGCTGACCTTTGCATTGGAGTGTAATCTATGAGAGCGGTTTTTCTTTTTTCAGTTCCAGGAGAAATCTGACTTGATCAATCCGTGACCCTGACCCTGTTAGGGGAATCTGCACCCATTTAAGGCCTTTTACTCCTGCTCTATAAAATGACGCTCATCGGGATGGTATTTGGGGGTCTTTGCTAACAAAACTCTTAAAAATAACAGAACCCAAAGCTCTCCTCCAGGATCCACTCCCTAGAGGCACACTGGGGACCAGGAGCAAGTGGGGCCCAGGTTCCTGACACACTGCAGGGACGCCCAGTGGGTGAGGAGGGCTTAGGGTGATATTCCCAGCCTGGCTCTGGGATGTGTGTGTTCTGGATCTGACTTTCAGGGGAAGATGGCTCCTGTGTGGGGCTGGCTCTGGACAGTCCAGGCCGTTCACACATCTTCTCCAGTGCCTGGGGACCTGACTCATCCCCACTGACTAGGCCTCACTCTCTTGTTCTTTGACCTGATATCTTAGTCACAGTTCTATTGCTGTGAGGAGACACTATGACCGAGGTTACCTAAAAAAGGAAACAAGTCAGCTAGAGATGGCTTTAAGGACACAGGAGACTTAAGTAGATTCAAGACAAATAGCGCTGGGTCCCAATCCTCAGAAAGGTAGGAACCAACCTCCCGGGGACACCAAGGGATGGTCGTCTCGCATATCTCAAGCCCAAATTGTTGGCCTTTTTACAAAAACCAGGGATTGAACCCAGGGCCACAGGCGTGCTAGGCAGAGCTCAAGCACTGAGCTGCCTCCACAATCTTTCAAGGCCAGTTGTTAGAGTCAAAGGGGAAACATCGTGCAAACGGTGGGTAGCGGGCCCAGTGAGCATCCTGGGATTATTACCTGGTGTTCACATCCGTAAACTTACCTCAGTTTCCCTATATTCCAAAGAAAAAGAGACTGACTTTGGAAAGAAAAGAAAATAGATTTAGTTACAGTTTGGCCAAACTCAAGGAAGAAAGACAACCCCCCACCCACCCACCTCAGTTTCTCTCTGCCTTTCTGGTAGCAGTGTTAGAATCTTCTAGAAAAGAAGGAAACAAGCCAAGAGATGTGTGTTTAAAAAAGAGGGAGGAGCTAGGGTGTCGGGGAACAGTAGAGTGTTTGCCTGGCATACAGGAGACCCTAACGCTAACAATAATAACTAACAACAATAATAATAAGCCATCAACACGGTGTGAAATCTCTTCCTCTGAGGTGAGTTCTGCTCTGGAGGCAAGGCTCTCTCTCACTCCAGGATGGGATGCTCTGGGGTCTGTTGTTTCAGGCTCTGTTTCAACGGTCTGATAACCCCAGGCTGGGTACAGGGTCTCTGTAGACTCGTCTCCCGCCAAGGCTTCAACACAGGCCGCACTACAGAGTGATGCTGGGGGCTGGGAGGACTCCACGCGAGCCTTATCCATCTCTGGCTTCTGAGAAGCTACTTCTGCCCTCTGCGTTCCTCTGGGCACCTGATCCCATTTCCTCTTTCCACGTCGTTCAGGAAGCCCGCAAGCTCCTTCCCAACCAGCTCAAACAACACTTCAGCTTTCTGAGGCCCACAGTGTTTCAGAAGGCACAGAACCCTATAAGGGCCCTCGGTAAAAGAAGTCCATACAAACTGCGCTGACTTAAATACAAGGCACCCCAGATGATGGGAACAATTTGGAGAAAAGTGTCAGAGCAAAGGGAACGAGCTCTCCAACTGGCCAGTGTTTGCTTTGGGGAGGAGAAAAGCCAGACTAGACATCTTCCTTTTTCACCTTGGGGTCAACTCAATAGTTGCCATGACAGTGAGCTAAGGACGATGCACAGGGGAACTCCTCACCCTGTGTCACATCTCCATGTCAGTGATACCCATTCTTCCTTTCTTCTGGTGTGTGCCTTTATCCCCTGGGCAACGTTCTGGCTTCCCCTGGTGCCCTAAACCGCACTGTGAGTCTTCATCTGTCCCTCGGGTTCCAGTCGGAGGGGCTTCCCTTTTACAAGCATCCCAGGATGCCTGTCTCCTGTTCCCCACTAAACATCTAGTTAGGTGAGTGTCAGTCTGCCCATGACTGCCTCTGTGCTCCAAACAGGACTGGATTATTCAAAGAAAAGGCCCCTGAGAGGAATGGGGTGCGTGGACAACAAGCAGTTTTAATAAACCTTCCTTCTTCTCTTTTATTTCCCCAAGGTGCTAAGACCAAGGTATGGTTTGATTTTGTTTCTCCAGCTATTGATTCCCAGCCCCCTTTTCTACTTGGCAGGGTTTTACTGAGAGATGGCTCCAACTCAGACCTGGACTTCCTTGGCTCAGTTCCTCTTTACTGGCCAAACTCTCCCATTCGGGCAAATCTCACCGGGACAGCTGGGTTGCTTTTATTGACCTTTCTCTGTTCCGTCATTCTCCTCTGATATATCCAAGTCGTTGGTGATGAAGGAACTTGTTTTTCACACACAGAAACCTAAGCTGCTGGTGCCCAGCACAGAAGGCGCATGAGGGTGAAATTACAGCCCGCAGGCAGCTTGTATCTCCCCCCAACAGTAAGTGCACACCGTGTTATGAATAATAAAGCCGTATCCGTGAAGCTCTCTTTCTCTCAGGAGTGTGGAGCAGTTTGCCAACACAATTATATCAATCCTTACAATATTTATATAAGGCAAGCATGAGGCGCCACATCTCTCCGGGACTCCGCCAGCCCTCGTATGCAGGAGGGATACAAGGCATTTCTCTGTCTCAGCAGCTCTTGGCTCAGTAAGTCCTCCTTGCCTCATCCATGCTTCGTGTTTGTCTTTTTTGAAAAATACACTATGTGGATGGAGAGAATGGAGAATATTGAGATGTTTTGCTTTGCCAGCCGAGAAAGAAGAAACCAGTGTGTCTCAGAGACGCGTCTGAGCAGGATCCAATGTGTCCCAGACACTCAGTGCACCCTGGCCATCTGCTCCCCGCTCTGTCTCCTCTGGCTACCCAAGATCCTTGTGTTGGGCAGGATCCAGCTGGGCTCAACATCAGGGGCTCACCCCCAGCAACTCGGGGAACCAGACAGCAGGGGCTCTCAGCTGATCCACAACAAAGACATGCTATTTTTCATGTGCTGGAGCCAGAGCTGAGCACTGACGACTGTCGTCCCTCCTGGGCTCCATCACTCCCTCCCTCCTGTCCTTTGTGAGTCTCAGAGCCCTTCTTTCAGCCCCGCAAGCCCCTGCTGACTTCACTCATTTCTTCTCACTATTTCTCCTCCTCCTCCTCCTCCTCCTCCTCCTCCTCCTCCTCCTCCTCCTCCTCCTCCCTCTTCTTCTTTCTCTTCTTCTCTCCCTACCCCTCCCCTGGAATAGAACATCCTTTAGCAAAAGGTGGCCCCGCTTTTCAATAGTGTGACTGCACAGAGCTCACAAACCTCTCTGGTTTGCCAACCCATAGAAAATCAAGGATGAGTGAGCAGGTAGTCCACATATGGTCTCTGGTAGCGATATTTATTGCAATCCTGTTGGTCAAGCCAGGTGTGAATGCTGTGTCGTTTTGTATTTGTGCATACACATGGGCGTGCGTGTGCATGTGTGTGCGCGTGTGAGAGAGAGAGAGAGAGAGAGAGAGAGAGAGAGAGAGAGAGAGAGAGAGGGAGGGAGGGAGAACTGGGCACGTGGGTGCCATGGCAGAAGTCAGAGGA
This sequence comes from Peromyscus aztecus, assembly GCA_902168405.1. Taxonomy (NCBI): domain Eukaryota; kingdom Metazoa; phylum Chordata; class Mammalia; order Rodentia; family Cricetidae; genus Peromyscus; species Peromyscus aztecus. Next base: position 11,058 of record CABHPQ010174280.1, on the reverse strand, counting down.
CGTTCTGGGTGTCCCCTTCACCTTTCACCTCCTTTGAAACAAGGGCTCTTTGCTCACCAGCACACACAGCAGGCTAGCTGGCCATGAGCTTCTGGAAATTCTCCTACCTCCAACTTGCCTCTCACTGTAGGAGCGCTAGAATTATGAACACTATCACATCTGGCTTTACTTGGGTTATGGGGATTGAATATCTGGCCTTCACACTTGCATGGGCAAGCACCTGACTCACCAAGCCAGCTCCTCAGTCCTCATTTCATTTTTTTGAAAAAAAAAAAAAAAAGTAGTTAAAACCTGGGTTAAATCCTCCTATGATTGCTCACCACTCTTGAAGTGGTGTTTATGTTTATTCTAGTTTGTCTTATTATTTTATGTATGAGTGTTTGTCTGCATATGTACATGTGTACCCTGTGTGTGCAGTGCCTGTGGAGGCCAGAAGAGGGCGTCAGAACCTCTGCAACTGGAGTTACAGGTGGTTGTGAGCTGCCATGTGGGTGCTGGGAACTGAAGCCAGGTCCTCTACAAGGGCAGCCAGTGCTCTTAATGACTGAGTCATTTCTCCAGCCCCACTGTGTTTATTCTTATTAAAGAAGTTTAAGAAATTGCAGGTGGTGGTGGTGGGGAATTACACCTTATTTATTCACTCATTCATTCATTTCTTTTGGTGCTGGGAATAGAATCCGGGCCTTTAATTGTGCTAGGCAGGCCCTCTGCCACTGAGATAAACCTCTAGCCAGGGTTATATTCTTGAGGGAAAAATAATAATAACAAGTCACAGAGGTTTGCAAACTGTTCTTAAGTGTTTTCAGTTAAAGTATCAGTAGACCTCTTCTGCGAACTTTAAGAGAAGCTTTTTCTGTTGTTCTCTTTGGCAGATGATCCCAGCCACAGTTGCTGGAGGGGGAGTTTCAGGAGGCTGGGATGCTGCTGCTCTTTGTGTTTCTGTCACCCAGCTCCAGCATCCTGCCTGGCACACAGTGGGAACCCAATGAGCTTTGGTTGAGTGACAAGGAGGAAGCAGGCCACCTAGGTTGCTATGTGTCTTCCTTACTGTTCTATCGCTGGAAAGAGACGCCATGACCAAGGCAACTTGTAAAAAGAAGCGTTCAGCTGGGGGCTTGCTTACAGTTTCAGAGGGAGAATCTGCTCATCGCGGTGGGAAGCATGGGGCAGACAGGCGCGGTGCTGGAGCAGTAGCTGAGCACGCATATCCGACCTGCAAGATGCAGGCAAGGGATCAAGGCTGGGCCTGGCATGGGCTTCTGAAGCCTCAAAGGCCACCCCCAATGGCACGTCTCCTCCAACAAGGCTGTACCTCCTACACCTTGGTCGTCAGTCTGAGAAGGAGGAAGTGGCCAAATAAAGGAATAGACCTTGGTGGCTAGCTTTAAGAACACGGATATAATGGGTTTTTAGCAAGGCAGAGGGAACTGGGGAGAAGGGTGAGGCCTGCCACAGCCACACACTGGTGTTCCTTCAATATGTGCCTATGGAGGCCATTCTTATTCAAACCACACCATGGAAGGTGCCTAAAGATACTGTACCAGAATCCAGAGCACAGGAAGGTTTGACTGGAATGAAAGAAGCCTGGAAGAAGTAGGCATCGTTAAGTTCTTGCCCAGGTGCCTCAACCCATCCACTACCCAAACCATCGATTGTCTGTTCAGCAGCTCACTCACTGTTTTCAGAAAGTTTCGGGATGTGCCAGACCTGGCGACTAAATTCCAGGAACACGAGAGCCCAGGTGACACTGTATGTCCCCAAAGAATTCACTCCGCAGCGGCGGCTTTCTGAGCTAAAATGTGTTAAAGATGGAACTGAATTGCCTTTTAAAAAATATTTTTTATTATCCTCTGCATGTGTGGATATGTGTGATGTAGGGGTGCGTGCTGCAGGACATGTGTGGAGGCCAAAGGACAGCACTGTGGAGTCTGTTCTCTGCCTTCTACATTCACCTGGATTCCGACTCAAGTCACCAAGCGCGTATGCGAGTGCCCTTACCCGCCGAATCACCTCACTGGCTCCAAGGTTTATATTTAAGAAGTGGGATTAGCTAGTCAGTTTGAATAACCTCTCTCTTTGTGTGTGTGTGTGTGTGTGTGTGTGTGTGTGTGTGTGTGTGTCTGTGTGT
>CABHPQ010174279.1:32630-34326 GCA_902168405.1 Peromyscus aztecus | reverse complement strand
TGCCGCCACCGCCGCCCGGCGCGCTCACCTGCCGCACCTCCTCTCCCGCTGCTCCCGGGCGCCGCCGCGCGGTTCTCCAGTTTCTCGGGGGCCGCCTGAGTCCGGCCTCGGTCGGGGCGCCTCCAGTAGCCCCTCCCGCCGCCTCCCGCCGCCACCAGCAGCGGCTCTGGCTCCCCCGCGCGCAGCTACGGGGTCAGTGGCCGGTCAAGGGCCGCGCCCGTGGACTGAGGGGAACCCCCACCCCAGGAACCCAGACAGAGAGAGGAGCCTGGGACCCTAACGCCCTGCTAGGGGTCGAGGCGACCAGCACCCTCCCCACCCCATCCCCCGTGCACCTACCCGGAAGATGTAGGTGGCACCCCCGCCACCCCCGCCCCCGCCGGCCCAGCGTCTCCAGCCTGGGACCCTTACAGTCCCATCCGTTGCCGCATGCTCTCCAGTGGCCCAAGATTCTCCCAGACATACGAGCTGGCTCTCAGGGCTGCCCTGAGCGGCACCAAGGTGGAAATCTGCGTGACCAGGGACCCCTCCTCCCCGTACTGCTGTCCAGGCAACAAGGACGCCTTCCCCAGCTCTCCGCCCGGGCGCCCCTTTCCCACCGGCTCCGCTTACTCCGGGACAGGCGTCCTCGCCCTGCTGCCCCACAAGGATGTACAACGGCTCCCCTCGACTGAGGAAGAAGACCGCCGAGAGGAAGATGCCGTGCGCCCGGGACAGGTGGTTTCTGGCGCCTTTGCCGCCCGCGGCTCCGTAGGCGGAGATCCTGCGGGAAGAGGACGCAGGGTTTGGCGCCTCCGTCCTGGGCCAGGCTGCGGCGCGAGGTCGGAAACCCGCGGGCGGTCGGGAAACTGCTAAGTGGCTTCGTGCGGCCGACTGTGAAGGGATGGGCAGACTGGGTTTGCAGTTAGGTTCCACGCGTGTTTCACGAGTGTTAATGGAGATGGTGGGAAGGGTCGAGCCCCGTTTGGAGCCACTGATGATGAGGCGGCCGTCCTGTCGATGGTAACGGGATCCCTGCTACACCCGCTAACTCGGGTCCTGTTGCTACACTTCTTCTCACTGGAAGGACAAGCCATCCAAGTGACTGACACTAGGCATCGCTGCGGAATACTTTAAGACAGAAAGTGACGGTGCGGTGCTCTGGGTCCTGCTTCCCCGGACTGTAGAACCTTAGGCTAGCAGGGATTGCCACCCTCGCCCTTGCCAGGCACTTACAGATACTGGCCGGTGTCTGGCGCCCGCCACAGCTGCACGCCTTGCAGCGGCCCAGCAGCTCCCACCGTCACCGCCACGCTGCTTCCTGTGTATGCCCCGTCGCACTGTGTTTGTGTGGGGCCCCGCCGGCCGCTGGCGCCACAGGTGCTGAACACCCAAGGCCCCCGTGTGCCTAGGTGCAAGGGAGAAGGAAAGAGTGGAGCTCCTGTCCAGACTTAGGGATCTGGTGATGGTGAGCGAAGAAAAGGGAGGAGCCTGAAGCCCACCTAGAGGATTTGGGAGGGAAGCTGGCTCCAATCTACTGGGTTTGGGGGTGACTTTCTGCTCCTGGGAATTGGAGACTAGCACCGGCAAGGGCGAGGATGTTACCAAAGGTGCCTGGAACTCCGAGTTGGAGCAAAGAATAGTTCCTGAAAGGTGACAGGGAGGAAGAGAGGTTAGAAGAAAGTGCAGAATGTGGAGCGACATAAGAGACGGCCAC
>CABHPQ010174279.1:2630-30130 GCA_902168405.1 Peromyscus aztecus | reverse complement strand
AACTTAAAAAAAAGGCCCACGGAGAACGGCGTATTGGAAAGTACTACATCAGGCTGACCTTGGGCCTCACTGACCCCTGTACTTCCAGGGGCCTGCACAGAGTTCTCCAGGACCACACCCACTCCCAAGAGCATTGTCACTATCACAAACTTCTAGGACACACATCTCTGCCATCTGCAGATGGAGACTGTTTCTACCTCCCATTGGGATGTTTTTCTCCCACCTCTCTAGAGATAATCCACCCTTGCTACCAACTCTGAACACGAAAAAAAAACCCAGTCCAGACCAGCTAGACTAGAAAAGAATTTATTTCAACGGGTAGCACAGCAATCATACACCCATGTCTGGTAAGGACTGGAAGTGGGTGAGGAGAGGGGCTCAGACTGTTCTGTGCCCACAGTGGGGTAAACAGGTCACCCTCCACTCCTAGCACAGCCCTCGGAGGCCCCAGATCCTCAGCTCCAGTATGGGGATGTCATAAGAGTTCCTTCTGTTCTAAAAATGGCTCAAACAATGTGCTCTCAGGAAGGCAAGTCCCCCACTTTCCCTTATGGACTGATGCTCTTCTGTCAGAGCAGACTTCCGCTGGCAAGCCCCAGGAGAATATATCCATCTCTAGCTGGAGCCTAGTGCACTACGTCTTGAATCCTCCATTCTGGAGCACCTCTGTGGGCAATGTCTGAAGGTACTGCTGTCTCAGGCGAGGTAACTGGGAATACAGCTCAAAGCCCTCTGGGAGGCTGGAGTTGGGAAGTTTATAGTGGAGGAGATGCTGCCGCAGACCCTGTAGAGAGGGGAAAACCATGAAGTGGGTGGAGAGTCTGTTGAGGTTTGGTTCCTTAAGCCCCACCCCACCCCACCCCACACGGTATCTTTCACCTTCCTAATACCCACAATCCTACCTCATCTGCCAGCAGCCACGTTTTCTGAAGCATACTCCTTCGGGCAGCCTTCACCTCATCCTAGCAGCGTAAGAGGGAGATGTGGGACTTAGCCAAGGACTGGTACCCAGCACTGGCCTTGTTTAACACTCACCTCCTCCCCAACTGGCCCTCTAGCTCCCTCCCTCCCTCTGAACATTGGGAGGTGACTCACTGAGCTCTTTGGGTCTTGAGAGAAGATGAAACTATTGACATGAGCCACGACTACAGTGTAGAGGACAGGGCACCAACGCGGACGGAGTGCGCCGGTAACCAGGGCCCGGAAGTAGAGCTGCAGGAGAGCCAGGCTGTCTTCAGCAGGCTCTGTGTAGCACTCCAAGGGCACAGGCAGCTGTGATGGAGGGAAAGGATATGCTGAGGGCGAGGGTGGACATGAGCATCAGTGGACACCCTGAATGACTGCTGGTCACAAGTAACCAAATCCTAAGGGCAGAGAGCAGGCCCTAGAAGGACATTTCCCTTCTTTAGTGCATGGATGAAAGCTAAAGAGCAAAGACCAGTGCTGGGGTGTGGCTTAGAGCCCGAGCACCTTCCTGGGATGCATAAAGCCCTGGGTTCCATTTCCAGCACACACACAGTATTGATTTCTTAAGTGTTTTTTGTTTGTTTGTTTGTTTTGTTTTTTTCCCCAGACAGGATTTCTCTGTAACATTCCTAGTTGTCCGGAACTCGATTTTTTGTAGACCAGGCTGGCCTTGAACTCACTGAGATCCACCTGCCTCTGCCTCCCAAGTGCTGGGATTAAAGGCATGCACTACCACATCTGGCTCTAAAACTTTTTTATTATTTATTTATCATTACTTATTTATTTACTTACTTATTTAGTTAGTTTTTAGAGACAGGGTTTCTCTGTGTAACAGCCTCGGCTGTCCTGGAACCACAGAGATCTGCGTGCCTCCTGAGTGAGGGATTAAAGGTGTGCACCACCATGCCCAGCGTGAGCTTGACCACCCTTTAGGACCTTGTTTCTTAGCCTTATTTCCAGTAAGTGCTCCACAGAAATTTCTCAAAAGAGTCAAACTCTCCCCAAACTTCCACACCAGGTCAAACCTATCTCCCCCATAACACCTTTTCCTTATGGGAAGTCCACTCTGATCGTTTTAAAAATTCTCTGAATTCCGACTTAAGCCAAGAATCTGAGTAATTAAGAACTATGGTTTTGATTCTGGTCTCAGCATATCCTTCATCTAGACTGTAGGAGTTTATAAGCAGAAGCCCAACCTTGTTAATATGAATACCTACTTTCTATCTGCCAGATTCCAGGGACCAGAACACCATGGAAGGGAAGGAGTCCCTTCCATTCTCTACCATCCTGATGCCCTCACAGCCCCCAAGTGGTAAAATGAGGAACCGAGGCCCGCCAAAGCTCCACACTGCTCAGGACTGCCCCAAGTGTCCAGCACAGGGGTCCTAGGCAGACCCTGAAAGGCTGAGCACATACCTGAGTCAGTGGCAGGCCCAGGGCTCGCAGGACTCCCACGTGCTCCCCAAAGAGAGCAAGGCGCAAGGTGACACTGAAGCGGCGCTGCAGAGGAAGGAGGACCAGAGCCCCAAACAAGTGGTCCCCAAAAGAGACAGCCTCAAAGTGGTCCAAGAAGCTGGCATAGAGGTCGGGAAAAGACGTCAGGCCAGGGAGTGGGCAGTCCAGGTTGAGGCTTGGCAGGACTTGGGGCTGACAGAGCCGCGCTAAAAGAGCTGCCACCAGATGCTGTACAGGAGTCTCTCGGAATAGCTCGCTGTCCACCAGGAACACACACATGAGCCGTGCCAGGCGGGCAGCAGGAGGCACAGTCCAGAGGGCCTCGGGGCGCCAGCTCTCTAGAACCAGCACCCACTGTAGGACCCGCATGGCGATGCCTACAGAGTCAGCAGCGGGAAGCCCAGAGGGAGTGTCTGAAGCCTGATGGTAGAGATGTATCAATGGCTGGAAGGGCCAGTCGGCGGGCAGCAGTGACTCCTTAGGCACAGGCAGCAGCAGGCTTGAGACTCGCAGTAGCTGCCCACGGTATAAGGCCTGGGAGGTCAGCAGGCTGGCTCGGGCTGGTGAACAATGGGCCAGGTAGCAGCTGCGGATGCTAGGGAGATCCTGGCAAGCTTGAACTAGGAGAGACCCTCGTCTAAACTGGGGGTCCCCATTGTTCCCTAAGGACAGTCCATCAGAGAAGTCAGCTGCTTCTGGACCACCTGACGCATTTTCCCTGTAACAGGACACAAAAGCCAAAACTGAGGGTTGGGACCACTGCATCTAGACAGCTGCGTCAGCTCTCCAGGGTCCCCAAATTCAGTCCTGTGCCTTTCCGCTCCCCCATAGCCCCTCACACCACAATGTTGCATAGCATTAGGAGATGGACAGAGGTAAGTTGACTTAAATTTCTGGGCTTGATCTCTTATTGAGCTGTGCTGGGATTGAGGTGTGTTCTACCCAACTCCTAGTTACTTATTTATTTATGAGACAGCCTCATTCTGGTGTGTTCCAACTAGCTCTTGTTTATTTATTTATTTACTTTTGAGACAGTCTCTTTCTCATGCAGCTGACCTAGAACTTGACAGGTAGCCAAGGCTGGCCTTGAACTCCTGATTTTCTTGCTGCTACCTCCCAAGTGCTGGGATGACAGGTGAGCATCACCATACCCGGTTCCCCACTTGAATCAGAGCCTCGCACATGCCACAGGCGCTCTACTGTTCAGCAGCATCCCAGCTTATGCACCATTTTTTAGCCACTGTCATACTGTAAAGTCTTATCATTCTTGGGTGGGACGAAGATGAATAGCCTCATCTTCACTTTACTGAGGGAATAACAAATTAAGTATAATACCTGAAGGAAAGAAACTAAAACCTAGGTTTCTTGGCTCCAAGATGCTGTTTGGGTAACAAAATTAAGCAGTATCTAAAAGTTCCAAACACCTGATGCCTGAAACCCCAGGACTCACGGCAGGAACTCCAGCCGGAACACGCAGCTCAGCAGCAGCTCTTGGGCGAGGTATTCACTTCCAGGCAGCAGCCTGCTCAGCAGGGCCAAGGCCACAGCATGGTGGAGGGCAGTATTGGCGGCTGGCTCTGGTTGCAGTGGTGCCTGGGGAGGAAGACAGGATATTAGTCAGTGCAGGGAGGGCGGCATGGAGCACACAAAGAGTGAGGAAGTGGACAGGAAGATGGAGCACATGAACCGGGGACTATGGCCTGAGTAGGAAGTCCACGGCCTACAGAAACAGCACTGGCAACAGAGAGGCAGGGGGATTAGTGTGGGGTTGACTCCGCAGGCAGGAACCCACCACTTTTTGGGCCAAGGAGAGCACCAGGTACTGCAGGTGGTACTCATGGCGCAGGGCCCAGGCAGAGAAGGGTGTGAGCTGTGGGGCAGGTCCAGGAGCCACACACTGGAGAAAGTAGTTCTGGAGTCCCGGGGTAGCCAACACAGCAGCCAGCTGAAGAGACAAGTTTGTTCAGATCTGGAAATTGACTCTAATGTGGTCTAGGGCTCCCCGGATTGCTGCCCCTCCCAGCAACTCAGAAAAATAAGGACTCCCTTCTCCTGGTCCCCTCCCCATCCCTTCTCCTGGTCCCCTCCTCCTCCCTTCTTCTGGCCCTTCCCCTCCCTTCTTCTGGCCCCGGCCCCTCCCTTCTCCTGGCCCCCTCCCCCTTTTCCTCCCCCTGCTATCTTGGCCCCATACCTGGCCTCTAAATAGGCACCTAAGGTTTACCTGTCCACAAAGTCCCCTGTGGATCCCGACCAGAGTGTTGAGAAGAGAGAGGAGAGCAGTGAGGAATGGGAAGGGTGAGGCTGAGCCAGCCACACTGAGAGGGGGACAACCTCCTGCACAGCCCAGTGACACCAGGCTGGGGAGAGCTTCAGGAGCAGGAGCACAGGACAGCGGATTGCAGAGCGCGGAGCAGTGCCTGGAGGAGAATGTAGATGCTGAGGAGATTCCGGTCTGGGGAATGCAAGTGGGGACCTGGCTGTGCTGAGCAGGGTTCTCCCCGTGGGAATCTGGGTTTCTTTCAGGCCCTGAAGGGGCCACATCCTGGGATGGATTGGGAAGACAGAGCCAGGAGCCCCCCAGGAGAGGAAGTGCCTCCTCCCCACATTCCCCCAGCTGCCCACACAGAACATACCTCAAGGAATCCCACAGATGGCCCAGAGAAGCCTGATTCAGCAACGGCAGCAAGAACTCGTCCAACAAGCGCTCCATGTCCTGAAGCCAATCCTCTGGGCACAAGCTCGCCTGGAGGAGCAAGAGGGTCCCCGAGCTGATGGGCCAAACACCCGTTTTCCTAGGCCTGTAGACCTAGACCAGTGCCCTCATGCTAAGGGCCACAGCCGGACCTTTCTGAAGGACAGACAGCCCTGAACTTGCTCTAGTACACAACAGCTAGGGGAACATGAGAAGAAAAGCCAGAGGCTGGGCTGCAGCTCAGGGGTCTCTGGTCCCATCAACAAGGTGCCTGGGAAACAGGCAGGAAGAGACAGGGAGAAGAGGAGAGGGGGACTCAGTGGAGAAGCAATGCCTAGCGTGTGTGAGGCTCTGGGCGCCAGCCTTCCACTCTCAGTACCTACCACATTACACATGCCTACCCCAAGCCACATGAAGGGAGAGGTGCCAACAGAGGAGTGGGGAGAGCCAGACAGGAGGACGTGGGGCGGATGCACTCACCTGCTGGCTCCAGGCCTGATAGTAGGCACTCAGGAATAGCAGGCAGGCACTGGGCACTGGGCCCAGGGCACTCCAGACATCAGGTCTGGGCAGGAACTTTAGGGCCTGCTTTAGACATGGCTCGACCAGTGGCTGAAGTCCAGATACCTGTGTCCAGGTGATTGAAGAAGGGATGGCGGACACATAGGCCTCAGCAGAGCCACTGTCAGAGTGCCAGAGGGACAAAGGTAAGGGTCTGGCCGCCTTATCCCCTCTAGAGGAGCATTCCATTTGTCCTGGGGTCGCTGCTGGGCATGCCTGCTGGCAGGCTCAGACAGAGCTGCCTACCTGGTGGATTCAGGATGTGTGTTGCTAGCTGCCAGGGTCAGCTGGGTAAGCAGAGTGAGCAGAGAGGCCATCCGCTGCATGGACAGTGGCCGTGGGGGATGGGTACTGAGCTCTGCAGGCAGTGTCTGCAAGGCCCGCATGAGCACTGGGTACAGCTCCCTGGGGAAGAACAACTGGCTTTCACTGTATGAAGAGACCAAGATGAGGCCACAAAGCACAGCCCTGCCAGGAGCTTCGATCTGCTGACAGAGGATCAGGAGGGAGAAAGCCCCAGGACGGAGACACTGTGCAAGGCTAGGTCCTGAAAACTGGGAAGGCTGCAGCCCTTCATGGTTGCCCCCAAAAGGGAACTGGCATCTGACTTCACCAATACACTAATGCTTTTGTCAAAGACTGCAGTCCATTCTCTTCCCTAGCAGGGACTCCCAAGCCATCAGTCAGCACAAATCCCCTCATCACCCTCAGCCTCCCTTCCTTGGGACCTTGAACAAAGCTGAAGGAAGTCACAGGTAAGACTCAAAATGCTCAAACAGCAGGGCACTACGAGAGGCCTACCTCCTGCCTCTCCTCACCTGTAAAGGTCACCACCCTGGCCGTAGGAAGCGACCACGGCCCACAGACGGAGGGCTTCAGTGCTCAGCCTCTCTGCTTCCTCGGGGGGCAAGGCCAGCTCCCGTGGCGCTTCGGCTACGAATCGGCACAGACGGCTCCTGAAGTCAAGGCTGCTCAACTGGAGATGAGCAGAAGGTGTGGTATCAGGATTATCCACCGAGTATCGGGTTCTCTCTTGGAAACGGGCTCAAGCTGCTCCCTCTCTAAGTCTGTGATGTCACAGGGCCTGTGGCTCTGGGCAGTGAAAGAACCTCAGCCCCCTCCATCTTTTTTTAAAAATGTTTATTTGGGGCTACAGGTGCTCACGTGTCACAGCATGCATACAGAGGTCAGACGAAACGTGTCATTTCTCTCCTCTTTCGAATGGCCTCAGGTCTCAGGCTCGGCAGCAAGTGCCTTTACCTGCTGGGCCCTTTCCTTCTTTCTAGACAGCACTTGCTAGGTACCTTTCCTGCTTGGCTACAGGTGATGCGTGCCTGCTGCATGCAGCAACACTAGACCAGGTTGGTGTCAGAGAACCCCCCCACATTATGAGACCAGAATAGGTCCAACAGACCCAGGTGCCCAGGCTCCTGCCTGCTGCTCGTTTCTCTTGAATTTCTAAGCAGCTGGACCAGAGAGGAAGAGGAAGATGGAGTGAGGGAGCTATCAATTCATGGATCATGCTTAATCCAGCCCAAACGAGGCTGGTCTTGTGCCCCTCATCTTTTGTCCTGTGTCCTGCTTACCAGCCGGGCAGCAATATTCCTCCCAGCTGAAGCCAGGACTCTTAGTAGCTTCATGGCAGCAGCACAGGGCACTCTGTATAGACTGGAAGTAGGCCCCACCCCCACGGGGGACCAACTGGTAGGCAGGAACTCTTGAACTATGGTGTCTATTAGCCGAGGACACTCCAGGACCTACAGGAGACAGGAGGAAAAGGGAGGCAGAGAGGATCAAGATGAAGTTCATCAGCTGGGCACAGACCACGGGCTCACACCTATAATCTCAGTACCCAGGATGCTGAGGAAGGATGTCCACAAGTTCCAGGCCAGCATGAGCTATATCATGAGCTCTAGGCCAGCCCTTGCTATAATAAGACCCTATCTCAAAACAACAACAGCAACAAAAATATTAACAATAACACACCATAAAATAGAGAAGAACGAGCCCATGGGTTGTCTGTCCATTCAGTGCCCTCCTATCCATCTCACCCTCATGGCTGACTCCAGGGAATGCCGGGCCACACGGGTAAGCACAGCCAGGATGTCAAGGACCACAGAGGGTCCTGGGCAGGTCACCTCCAGCACATAGCGCAGCCGAGGCAGCAGATTGGTAGCCAGGAGCCCCTAGGACTCAGAGAAAGAAACATTGCCACATGAGGTGGAGGTGCAGGTCTTGATGACCCCTCCTGCCCAACAAACCTGCCTGCTAGGTCAAGGACTGGAATGCAGATTGCCCTCTACCTTGATGACATCGTGTCTGGCCAGGTCGGGTGGAGGGCGGCTTTCTTCCTCAGGGGTCTTCTTCTTTGCCTTTTCTGTTGTGGGTTCTTCCTCCTCACCTTCATCCTCTTTGTCCTCCTGACTGGGCATCAGAGGGAACACCGAAGCTCCATGATACCAAGAGAAGGTGCTGTCAAGGAGCTCCTGGCAGAGGATGGGGCAGAGTGGGAAGAGACGGATAGGCAAGAAATGGTTCCGGGGTAGAGCAAAATCTCCCTCCCGACACACAACTAGCAGAGGCAAGGCTCCCGGGCTTGTGGCGTTGAGAAGAGGCTGCCACCTGCTCCCTATTCTCCATTCTGCCTGTACAGCCTTGGCAGAGGGCAGAGGGCACACCTGGGATGCAGAGCAGAACCCTGCTACCTCCGAACCCACTCCCATCCCTGACATACCTCATCTCCAGGAGCTACTAGCAGAGTACGAAGAGCCCGGACAGCCGCTGCGATGACACCGTCTACCCTGTCATCCAGAGAGAAGCGCAGCAGGAAGAGGAAACCAGCATCCAAGAGGAGGCGCAAGATACTGCCCACTAGGCGGTCTCCAAACTCCCCAGCCTGGGCCTTGGGGTCGGGGGATGAGACTCCGATGAAATGCAGAAGTGGTATAGGCCCTTTGCTGACCCATGACCCTGCATCTGTCCCATTCCTAGACTGACCCACAGTGAAAAGAAAGAGTCTACGATCAGGGGTAAGGGATGGGGTGGGACTAGGCAGGACCAGGCCAGCAGCAAGTCCACTCACCCTGCCGACGATCTGGGACAACACATGCAAAGCCAGTGCTCTCTGCTGGGACACCTGGCTACGGGTCAGGTGGAACAGCTCCTGTAGAGAGTACCCTGCTCTCTGGTGCAGGGACAAAAAGTCAGAAGGAGTCAAGACACAAGGGTAGTGTCCCCCAAATACCCAGGAGGGTGTCAAGGAAAAGGCAACTAAGCAAATGACATCTAGTCCTTGCTCTCCTTGGAGCCTCAGGCTGATAGAGAATACAGGACATACACACAGCATAAAGCAAACAGGGATACAGTAGCTGATGTTTGCTTTTGTCCTTAAAGATTTGTTTATTTTATGTATATGGATGTTTTGTCTACTCGTACATCTATCTGTACACCAGAAGAGGTCATCTGATCCCATGAGACTACAGTTCCAGATGGTTGTGACTACATGAGTGCTGGGAATTGAACTCAGGATCTCTGAAAGAGCAGCCCGTGGCTGATGTTTAATTGCCAATCAGAAGACAGGTATGGAAAAGGAATCTGTCTCAGCAGGTAGGTACGGCTTCAGTGGCCCAGCATGCACTAAGGGTACGGACATTCCTTGGAGTGAGCCCCGTTAGGCTGTGAAAATGGCTGTCATGTGGCAGCAGCAGCAGAGAGGCAGAGCAGAAGTAAAGGAGGCAGAGCTGGAGGACCTACAGACTAGGACCTCATTTTGTGAGCAAAGGAGAGCTGGGAAACGTTCCAAGGTAAGGGGCGGCTTGACTTAGGCCAGAGGAAAACAGGAGGGCAGCTCCATGAGACATGGAATGGCCTGAGGGAAAGCATGCGAGGCCTGGCTTTGAGTTCCAGAACAGAGCAAAATGCCGGAGAAGGAACAGCATTTTGACTCTAAGAAACTGAGTGACAGCAAGGCCATGGGCTGGAACAGGGCACACAGGTAAAGGCAGACCAGAGCTCCTTTTCTGCAGTTGTTAAACACTTGCCAAGAGCTGCCCAGTCTTCTTTGGGTCCTATACCTTACCTCTGCCTCTTCTCCATGGTGGTGCAGGCCCAGATGGGTGGGCAGATCCACATCGGGCGCCAGGAGCTCTCCTTGAAGGCTGAATCGGGCCTGCATTCTCTAAGAGAAAGAAAAAGACTCAACCACCTCAATCTCAGGCGTTTTAGGGTTAGGTCTGGGCTCTACCTCTGACTGGAAATGAGGCTCATTTCCTTAGGGCCAGGCAGGAGATAGGACAGAAGCTGAGGGCACAGAAGAGCTATTTCTCAAGGCCCAGTCTGGGCAGAAGAGCAGCAGCCCCAGCCCACCTGGCTCCCTCACCTCCTGTGTCTGCTGCCGCCGGAGCGGGGGCAGGTCCTGGGTCCAGTGGAGCTTCTCCAGCTCAACAGTGTCCATATGGAGCCACTCTTTGTTGGGGGTCATGGGCAGCTTCAGTGCTAGGGAGAGAGAAGCACAGTGTTCCTCAAGCGGCTTAGCTCACTTGTCTGCAAGATTCCCCAGTGGCAGAGAGCAGCTGCCACAGGCCCTTTGCACTGAATCTAGCAGCTTCTACCCCAGCTATGGCTAAATGGTATGCTTGGGGGCTGGAACCCCTGGGAACTGGATGAATGTTTCAACTATAGCAGACACAGCCAGTTCGGCTCCAGCCCCTTGCTGACCCCAAAGACTTGTTCAAAGGAGAAAGAGGAGAAAAGGAAGAGGAGGAGGAACAGAAGAGGAAGACAGGACACCACAGGCCAAGGGAGATACAGCAGGCCATTCTCTGGTCCCAGACCGCTGAAGGACAGGGACAGGGACAAAGAAGAGGTGGCAGCTATGCTGCTCCAGTGGCGCAGGATACCACATCCTTCAGCTTCCTCCCCCCGCCCCACCCCCACTCAGCCTGCCTGGCTGGCCCAGCAGTCCTCCAGGAGGCAGGAGGTTCCGGGTCATAATTCAATTTTCTCTTTTGTTAATCCCTAATGGAATAATCTTGTTTCTGGGAAATAAGTGTGTCCACTGGCCTCTGCTTCTGGTCTGGCATGTCTGAGGGCCTGCATCAGCTTCTCCCCTCAGCCTGACCCTGCCAGCCCTGCAACACTGAGGGAAGAGGATGAAGCAGGAGCTGTGCATCCGCAGCAAGGGCGGGAAGATGGGAGGGAGCCGCATCACAGCCTCTCGGGTGACTTCCTGCTGCCTCTTCGGGTGTAGTGGGGAGGAGTGGGGAAAACAGGACAAGTAAGCAGAAGTGTACGCAGGAAGACGGCCCCAGCAGAGGAGGACTCTCTGCGCCAATTTACAGGCACTAATGAAGATCAACATTCCACCTCCAAGGGCAGAGGAGCATCTCTCTTGCCCACCAGCCAGGCCAAGGAGAAAGCAGTTTTTTTCTACTATTTTTTCTTTTTTTACATTTATACATTATTTTGTGTATGAGGGGTAGGTGTGTATGTGTGTTACAACATGTGCGTGGAAGTCACAAAACAGCCCTCGGGAGCTGCTTTTCTCTTCCACCACGTAGGTTCCAGATCTACCTCCGGCTGTCAGGCTTGGTGGCAAGCACCTTTATTCTCTGAGCCATCTCATCAGCCCACTCCCCTCTTTTGTAGCCTTGGCTGTCCTGGGACTTGATATGGAGACATCAGGCTGGCCTCAAACTCACAGATATCCCCCTGCCTCTGCCTCTCCAGGGTGCTGGGATTAAAGGCGTGCGCCACCATACCTGGCTATTCTCCTTTTTGCTCTCTACTCTTTTTCTTTTTTCTTTTTTCTTTTTTTTTTTCTTTTTTTTCCAAGACAGGGTTTCTTTGGTAGCCTTGACTATCCTGGAACTCACTCTGTAGCCCAGGCTGGCCTCGAACTCACAGAGATCCACCTGGCTCTGCCTCCCGAGTGCTGGGGTTAAAGGTGTGCACCATCACCGCCCCCCTTTCCTCTCTGCTCTTATCCATCAAACGATGTTATCTCTCCTGCACACCTGGGGCTCTCGGCTCCAGCTTGTCCTCCTTCCTGGACTCACTGGCAGAAGTTGACATGATGGGCTCTTCTTTAGTGACAGGAACTGTGGGACTTCCTGGGCTCTGCTCCTTGGTGGCCTTTGTTCCTGCTTGCTCCAAGGCATTGCCATGAGATCTCAAGAAGGCAACCAAGCTGGGGTCTAGGGTAAAGGTGGAGAGAGTAAGAAGCAGGGTGGGTACTCCCAAGCCTCCTGCACACCTGACACCTGCTTAAAGTCTCCCAGTCCTGGGTGCCAAGGACAAGACAAACTGCTTCCCCCCACAGCCCAGGACCCCCACACTCTCTGTGGCTCTTTAATGACCCTGCCAGCCCACACTGTACAGCCCCTGGGGCCTGACTATCCCCCACAGCCCCTGCTCTCCGGTCCTCTGGCCCAGGTTCCCACGCCCGCCTCGGCTTGCCACCAGGTCAAGTCTGAAGCAGCTGTGGGTACAGGGTGTTGAAGAGAGCCCGTTTCTTTCATTTTCTTTCAGTCAGTTTGCACATACACTTACTAGAAACTGAACACACGTTACGTAAGTGCTCGATCTACAGTGGGGAACGAGACTGACCAGGAGAAAGGTGTGGCACACCACCCTATCATGTACCACAGGAATACTGTAGTCACACCAGGTGATGAAGTATGGCTGTAATAAAGCACAGCGTGATCTACAACAGGCAGGACAGTCTTACATAATGGGGCTGGGGGCTAGACCAGTCAGAAGCACTAAATCTTAGATTTAATCCTGTATTTGTGTCTTAATCCAATCCACAGGACTAGACGTGTAAAGCACCTTGCCTGGCATGTGCAGAGCTCTGGGTTTCAACTGCAGCACTCCCTACGTACCCCAGTTAATCCATTCTACAGTCCTCACCATCTATGTGACTTGTGGAGAATTTCTTCTATTTCTGAGCCCCTTTCGAGGAATTCTTTGTTTTAAGTTGTTACAGGAGATATGGGGAGGTTATATGTGCCATGGTGCACATGTGGGGTCAGAGGACAACTTAGTGGGATCAGTTCTCTCTTCCACCTTCACGGGGGTTCCAGGAATCAAACCCTGGTCATCAGGCTTGCTCAGCAAGCACCTTTCCCACTGAGCTATCTCATAAGCTTCAAGTTTTCTGTTTGTGAAGAAGGGTCTCACTGAGACAGTAGGCCTCAAACTAGCCATGGAGCTGGGCATGAACTCGGGTCCTCCTCCCTCCACCTCACAAGTGCTGGGATTAAAGGCCTGCAGCACCCTGCGCAGCAGAGTGCGGCTGCTTTTGCTTTTGAGACAGAGTTTCTCTGTGTAGCCTGGGCTGCCCTGGAACTCTGTAGACCAGGCTGGCCTCGAACTCAGAGATCCACCTGCCTCTGCCTCGTGAATGCTGACATTAAAGGTGTGCAGTCCCACTGCCCAGCTATTTTTTTTTTCATTAGTAAAATCAAGTTAATACCATATCTCTCCCAGGGGTAGAGGAAATTCACGAAAGTATTCATCATACAGCACATCAGTTTCCAATGCCACTAAGTAAATAAATACTCGAAACATGTCTGACCTGTACTTGTACATACTTTAGGGGCTCACTGCTTCCCTCAACTCCTTTAGGGGCTGGAGGTACAGTTCAGTGGTATGGCATTTGCCTAGAATATGTAAGGACCAGGGTTCAATCCCAACTACCAAAATAAACGAGCAAACACACAGCGAAGTGCCTGGCCCTCACAGAAGGCCTTCCCCAGCAAGGGATAGCTCTTCCTTAGCTTGACCCCAGCGAGAAGACCTAGCACCCATACCAAGTTGAGCCAGTAACTGTTGCTGCTCCTTCAGGATCTCCTCAGGATCCATGGCCTGCAGTCTTGCGACATTTTCTTCATGGATGGTCTGAACTTCCTGCTCAGCCGCCTGGCTCCTCAGTCCCTTCCCTGTGACCAGATTCGATCTGTGGAAGTCATGGCTGCCCCCTGGAAACTGGCTGCCTTTGTCCCTGGAGGAGGGTGGCTCAGAGGGCAGAGCACCTGAAAGAAGTGTACCATCAGTTTTATTATTCTGCCCTCCTGGCTCTACCTGGACCCTCTGGTCTCTCAGTAAGGCAGCTAGTCCCACTGGACACAGAACGGAAACCACACAGCAGTCCAGGCCTTCTGGGGAGGCAAGGTGACACCTTCTCATTCATTCTTCACTTAAGACTTATATGGGAAGACTTCCCTCTGAACGATCCCGACGTAGCCACCTACCACTGGTTTACCTCAGGCTCTTTCACTAGGAATTTACAACATTAATGAAAACTTGGTCAATAGCTTTTACAGTCTCTACCAGACACTTCTAACCCCACCCATCCCCAATACTCACTCTTTACCAATGGGCCATCTCTCCAGCCCCAGTGCCTAGGTTTTTAATACTGTAGATGACGTAGCACTCAAGGAATAGAGGCAGAATTAATTACTCGCCCTCCCTTAGTAGTTTCTATATGAAATCAATTAAAAGTATGCTTGAAGGAGTTGTAGAACAGGCTATCCTCAAACTCAGAGATCCGCCTGCCTCTGTCTCCTGAGTGCTGGGACTAAAGGTGTGGACCACCAAACCCAGCTGTTAGTTATTCTTTCTTTATTTAAAAAAATTCTTGCCAGGTGGTGGTAGCACATCCTTTTAATCCCAGCACTTGAGAAGCAGAAGCAAGCAGATCTTAGTGAATTAGAAGCCAGCCTGCCTGGTCTACAAAGTAAGTTCCAGGATAGCCAGGCTTACTCAAAGAAAAACTACAACAAACAAACAAAAACCCCAAAACAACAACAAAACACCTAATAAAAATATTTGTTTTCTTTTTTTTTTTAAGATTTATTTAGTCTAGAACTGGAGTTATGGATAGTGGTGAGTCACCATGCTCAGAACTGAACCTGGACCTCTGCAAATAAAGATAGAAGGAAAGAAAGAACAAATAAACATACATCTGAGAGGCTGGGGCTGGGGCTCTGCTGCTAACATGCACATCCTTACTAACACACGTGTAACTGGGCATGGTAGCCATGGGAAGCAGGAGGGGCACAATTTTAAAGTCACCCTCCATTACAGGCAAGCTCAGACTGGAATCCATCAGACCTGCCTCTGCCCCATTCCACCACAGCCAGAAATACAAAGTAAATTTATAAGGGACAAAAAAGACCAAATGCAAGCATTTCAGCAGCACTCACCCTCTGGGGGGTCCAGGCTGGGGACAACTTCCCCAGCTGCTGGGACCCTGTTTTCAGTCACCCTCCTGGCTGCAATCTCTTGGGCAAAGATGCTCCTCTTACCCGATGCTGCCGATTTCCCCTACAATGCAAAGAGAAAAACCTAAGCTGTTGATATTAATTACCTGCTCCTCCATAGCTCCTTAACCAAGGCTCTGGAACAAAGAGGAAAGAAACTTTCTCAGAGAAAGTAGAACTTCTGGGATATGGTGGTACACATCTGAAACCCAGTGCTCTGGAGGTACAGGCAGAAAGAGCAGGAGTTCAAGACATCCTCTGCTACACAGCAAGTCTGAAGCTAGACCGAGAAATGAGACCTTCCTTGTGTCAAAAGAAGAAAGAGAAACAGCAAGATGGCTAAGGTGGTAAGAGGACCTGAAGCCTGACCACACGGGTTTGATCCAGGGACCCACAGGTTGGAAGGGACACAACTGACTCCAACAAGTTTTCTTCTGATCTCTATACCCAGGTATGAACACACCACACATACAAACACACATCACACACACACACACACACACACACACACAGTAAAAGTATTTGCTGTGGCCGGGCGGTGGTGGTGCATGCCTTTAATCCCAGCACTCGGGAGGCAGAGCCAGGCAGATCTCTGTGAGTTAGAGGCCAACCTGGGCTACAGAGTGAGATCCAGGAAAGGCACAAGGCTACACAGAGAAACCCTGTCTCGAAAAAACGGAAAAAAAAAAAAAAGTATTTGCTCCGTAAGCAGGAAGACCTGAGTTTGAACTCCCCATAACCCATGTAAAACTGGGCACAATTAGCACATATCTGTAATCCCAGTACTTCTAAAGCAAGATGGGAGACAGAGACAAAAGAATCCCTGGAAATTCAAAGGCCATCTAAGGCTGGGTATGGTGGTGAACACCTTTAATTCCGGTACTTGGGAGGCAGAGGCAGGAGGATCTCTGTGAGTTCAAGACCAGTCTGGTCTATCCAGTGAGTTCCAGGTCAGCCAAGACTACATAGTAACCCTGTCTCAAAACACAAAACAAACCCAAAAGCCATCTAGTCTGACATGCAAAGCAGGGAACAACGAAGATTAGAAGGCAGGGAAAGACACCTGAGGTGGTTCTCTGACCTCCAGAGTTCACACACACAAACGTGTGCATACACGTCATACACTCATATACACACTCACGCCAACAGAAAAAGGAAGAAAGCAGGACTTGGACAGTGGATAGAGATCAGGGTGCACTATCTGCCCAGCAGCAGGAAGTACACTGTATTCAGTTCCCAGTACCGCAAAAGAAACAATGCAATTCCAACACTCAGGAAGGTTGAGGAAAAACAAAATTCCCGTGAGTCTGAGGCCAGCCTCCTACTGAAACTGTCTCCGAAAAAAGAGAGAGAGAGAAAAAAGTAGGGTGTAGCTGAACAGATGGCCCAGTGGTTAGCAGCACTTGCTGCTCTTGTAGAGGACTTGAGTCCAGCACCCACAAAGTGGCTCACAACCATCCACTAACTTCAGTTCCATGGGTTCAAAACCCTCTTCTGATCTCCATGGGCACCAGGCTTGAATGTGGTGTACTTACATACATGCATGCCGGTGAAACACTCGTACAGATAAAAGTGAAACTTTTAAGAGCACTCGCCATTCTTCCAGAAGACTCAAGTTCAATCCCCAGCACCCTCCTCAGGCAGCTTATAAGAGCTTATAACTCACTTCTGTGGGCACCAGCACTTGTGTGCACATACTCACCCATACATATACATAGTTAAAAAATATTTTTTTTTTTTGAGACAATGTTTCTCTGTGTAGCCCTGGCTGTCCTGGAACATGCTCTATAGATCAGGCTGGCCTTCAACTCACAGAGACCCAGCTCCCTCTGCCTCCAGAGTGCTGGGGCCAAAGGTGTGCACCACCACATCCAGCTTAGTTTTAAAATAAAAAAGAGCTTTCCCAGAGTGCCTACCGAAGATTTATCCTGAGACTCACTCACTCTCCAAGCACCGCCTGTGCTGGATAGTATTTGCCAAGGGACACAAGCTAGAGTCATCTGAAAGGAGGGAACCTCAACTGAGAAAATGCTTCCATAAGATCCATCTGTAGGGGGCGGGAGAGATGGCTCAGGGTTAAGAGCACTGACTGCTCTTTCAGAGGACCCGGGTTCAATTCCCAGCACCCACATGGCAGCTCACAACTGTCTATAACTCCAGTTCTAGAGGATCTGACACCCTCACACAGAGTATATGCAGGCAAAACATCAGTGCACATTAAATAAAGAAATCTTTTTTTAAAAAAAAAATCTAGGGCTGGAGAGATGGCTCAGAGGTTAAGAGCACTGACTGCTCTTCCAGAGGTCCTGAGTTCAACTCCCAGCAACCACATGGTGGCTCACAGCCATCTGTAATGAGATCTGGTGCCCTCTTCTGGCTTGCAGGGATATGTGCAGATAGAACACTATACATAATAAATAAATAAATCTTTAAAAAAAAAATCTATCTGTAGGGTATTTTCTTAATCAGTGACTAATAGGGGATGGCCTGGCTCATTGTGGGTAGTGTCATCCCTAGGCTGGTGGACTTGGGTTCTATAAGAAAGCAAACTGAGCAAGACATAAGGAGCAAGCCAGTAAGCAGCACTCCTCCATGGCCTCTGCATCAGCTTCTGCGTCCAGGTTCCCGCCCTGTTTAAGTTCCTGTCCTGACTTCCTTCACTGATGAACTACGATATGGAAACCTAATTAAAATAAACCCTTTCATCCCCAGGCTGCTTTGATCACGGTGTTTTGCTGCAGCAATAGAAACCCTGACTAGGACCCACCTAAGGTGCCCCGCTCACCTGTCTCTCCTGGGAGCGATGGAACACAGGGGGGAAAGCCACACCACTGGGCACGGGCAGAGTCACAGCAACTGAACTTGTATCTCGTTCCTGTGGCAACAAAACACAAAGGAAAGAAGACGCACAGGTTTCTCCAGGCTGAACCCTATTCCACGGGCCCCAGGACCCTCATTCCAGGGGTTCAGGAACCTACGTTGGATCTGCTCTAGTCGGTTCTAACCTAGCCCTAACCTGACTGCAGAGTGGAGAAGTCTACCTTTCTGCAGCACCCTCTGCTCATAAACCCCTTTCTTCCCCAAACGGGATGCCCTGCCCACCCAGCTGGCCTAACACGTACAATAATTTTAGACAAGACAGCGGTGATGTGCTGGTCATGCCTACTCAGTCTCTCCTCAGGGTCTTCATCCTGCGGCAGTGGGTGGCCAGGGCTGGCTCTAGCTCTCTTTGCAGGCGCGGGAACCAGAGCTGGGGGCAAATCCGGGAGATCTGAAAGAAAGAACCCAGATGTTGAGTATATTCACACTTTCCTAAGAAGATATCTGGGTTGGGGGCCGCCGCAAATAACAAGACAGCTGCTCTGGGCCCTGGCTCAAGCTGTGCTATCTTGGGTGTGACATTAACCTCTCTGAATCTCAGTTTCTTCATCTATATAATGGAGCTGTAGAGCTGTAGAGCTGCGTGTGGTGGTGCACAGCTGGTCTCCCAGTATTTGCAACCTTAGGCAGAAGACTGCCACAAGTTCAAAGTCAGTTTGTGCTAAATACTGAGCTCGAGATAAGCTCGAGTCCCAGAGTGAGACCCTTCCTCACAAACAAAATAGAATACTAAAAAGCAAAAATAAAACAAAATTGCAGCATCGGAGGTTACAGCTGGAGCAGAATTCAGCCACCTCAGGATAGAAGCAGGCCCCTCAGGCCGACCCCTCTCTCCTCATGCCCATGCCTGCAGGCACTCACTGTCCAGTGTCACCACATCCCGATGGTCCCGGAGCGGAAGCTGCTCTGGATGAGCATCACCACGCCTCCGACTTCCTTTCACCAGCTGCACTGCTGGAGCTGCACCGGCCTTGAGGAACTGACTCTGGAAGCGCAGGAGGTCCACCTCAGACTCTCCAGGCTTCGGTCTGGACAGCATCATGGCTCTCAAGCTCTACCCTTTGTCTGACTCCTTCCAGCACTGCTTTCTTGGTGTGGAGACTCACTCTCATTCACCCCTGAAAGCAATAAAACAACAGCCTTCATAACTGAGCACAGGCCATCTTCATGTTTTCATGAGCTCATGTGAACTCACTCCTCATCGCTATTTCCTTCTCCATCAGCACCCCCTGGCCAACAATCCAGTAAAATCATTTATAGGCAAGGCAAGGGTGGCTGCACACACCTGGAACCCCAGCACTTGGGAGTGAAGCCAAGAGGGTAAAGAGTTCAAGGTTATCCTTGCCTACACAGTAAGTTCAAAAGCCAGCCTGAGATACATGAAACCCTGTATCAAAAAACAAACAAGAGTGGGCGTGGTGGTGCACCACTTGGGAGGAAGAGGCAGGTGGGTTTCTGTGAGTTTGAGGCCAGCCTGGTCTACCTAGAGAGTTCCAAGACAGCCAAGGCTACATAGTAAGACCCTGTCTCAAAAAAACCCAAACAACAACCAAAAACCAATTTAGGTTATTTACAATCTGTGGGTGACAAAATTCTCAAAATATTCTCAAATTAGATGATATTGGTAGCAATCTTAAGTATGTACTAAAAAGTCACTGAACTGTACACTTTAAAAAGATAAATTTGCCAGGTGTGGTGGCATGTGCCTTTAGGGAGGCAAAGGCTGGTGGATCTCTGTGAATTTGAGGTTAGTTTGGTCTACACAGAGAGATCTTGTCAAAGAAAATAAACAAATAAATCAACAAGGACTCAATGGCTCAACCAACAAAGAAAGACACTTGCTGCCAAGCCTGGCAACCTGGATTCAATCCCCAGCCCACATAGTCAAAAGAGAGAACCAGGGGTTGGGGATTTAGCTCAGTGGTAGAGTGCTTGCCTAGCAAGCGCAAGGCCCTGGGTTCAGTCCTCAGCTCCGGGGGGTGGGGGGGGGGGGAAGAACAAAAAAAAAAAGAGAGAACCAACTCCTGCAAGCTGTTCCCCAATCTCCATAAGCACAATGGCATGTGTGCCTACTGCCACAAAATACATTAAAGAGATAATGTAATAAAAATAAATGTAAAAACACGTGACGTGTGAGAGCCCAGTACGCTAGCCATTTTCTAACAGCTAAGGGCAATAAGAAGCAAGGAGATACGAGCCAGGTAGATCAGATCCTAACAGTGCCGAACAGTAATGTATTCCCTTACTCTTCGTCCAATGCTATGCAGGATCAGATGTGATGACTATAGTTATGAGGCCAGTATAGAAAACATCCCTAACACCAGAGCTAAAGGGGACAGAAATGTCAAAACAATCACATGAGTGTGTAACTTAAGGAATAGTACCAAAAGTCATCTGTGATTGGCCATGCCTGTAACCCCAGCACTCAGGAGGTTAAGCAAGATTGAGAGCTTTAAAACAGTTTGTGCGATAATATAACAAAACCTTGTCCCAAAAAAGTAAAAAACAAAACCAAATAATATTACTCCTAAAAAAGCTTTTTGAGTTTTCTCTGGGCTGAGTGGTGTACAAAAGTCTATAAATGTTCACAGCTATAATCACAGTTCTCCACGTCTACCTAGTTAGTTCTAGGCCTACCTGGATGACAGTGTGAGACCATCTCAGGAAAAAAAAAGAGCTAGGCTACTAGGCTAGGAGACACTGTGTATGTGTGTGTGTGTGTGAGGTGTAGGTCAGTGGCACAGTAAATGCCAGCCTAGGCTACTAGAGTAGGAGACACTGTGTGTGTGTGTGTGTGTGTGTGTGTGTGTGTGTGTGTGTTTTAGGTGTAGGTCAGTAGCATAGTGCTTGCATAGTATGCACAAGGCCTTGGTTTCATTGCCCAGTAAACACACACACACACACACACACACACACACACACACACACACACGGCTGTTGTGAGTAGTTTAGCAGTAGTGTTAGAAATCAGTAAGTCAGAAATCAAATACCAGCTCCACTACTTACTAGAGTAAAAATAGGCAAATCATTTAAGCTATTCCAAAATCAGTTTCAACTGTAAAGTGCACAGGGCTGGGACACCGGTAATCCTAGCATTTGGGAAGTGGAGGCAGGAGGATCAGGAGTTTCAGGTCAGCCTGGGATAAATGAAACCTTTCAAAACAACAACAGCAAAAGATTACTGCACGAAACGTGCCTGCCACAGTACCTGTTATATAAACCCCGGTGAATGAAAATAGCTAGTTCCGTGCTACGGAAAGAAGCCAATGTACTCCCCCACAATCTCCAGGAGAGATTTGTGTAAAATCAATTTGTGCTACAAGTTACACCCTGAATCACAATAAGGATAGTTCCTACAAATTAACTCGGAAGCGAAGGAAAACTAACCATGGATTTACTGGGTTTTCGAATTGCCTCTTACACCGCAGCCTTTAGTTTGACGGCACAACCTGTCGGGAGACCGCGCCTAAGACTCTAGCCAAGCATCTCGGGGCACACCCGTCAGCCACCGAAAATGAAGGGCTGTGCCCCGGGTCTGTGTAACACAGGGGTCTCAGCCACTGCTGTGCAAAGACTCCCAAGCAGGTTATGACAAATAATCGGACACCTTGCTCCTGGGTTCTCCGCCTGAGCCACTTGAAGCCGGTCTCTGCAGCCAGCCACCTACTCGAACGACGAACCCCTGGGCGCCGCCATCTTGCCCGTGCGGGAGCCGCACTTCCGCCGCCGCTAGAGTTCAGCTTCCGCCCAGCAGTCCGGCCGGCCGCTAGCGCTCTAAGGCTCCCTGTCCCGCGTTGAACCTGAGCCCCAAGCAGCGAAGCCTGCGGCATCTAATCTCTGTGCAGACACTTGGAACACGCGCGTTCGGTGTACTGCACCCAGGCCTTTCCACACACACAGCACTGCTGGCAGAGGCAAATGCTGGCACTGATGTCCTGCACTCACCACCGTGCTTAACTGCATCCTATTTTCCAGGGCCAGTGCTCTCAGTCAGCATACAAAAACCTGCACACACGCTAACGTGACCTCCCTTAGTGTGCTTACAGCCAGAAGGTAACCGTGAGGGGAACACAAAGAATGCAACACTCCCAGAGAGCACTGTAAGAATTGGTGTGTTTCAGAGAAGACCGGAAAGAAAAGGGCCTTGTCATCAAGGTTACCCGCTTCCTAAGCATCTTGCCTTTGTTCATGCCAGTCTCCCTTCTTGGGAATTCAACCCTTTTCCCTGCCACCCCCTCCCAAAAAGTCTTTCCCCTTTAAGGTCTAGCCAGGGTCAACAGTAAAACCTTTACACATCAGGTCTGCTCACTGAACTGAACTCGGATGGTCTGAAATCTAAGCACCTGCACTTGATCACTCACATAGCAGGCAACAATTACTGGTTGGTTACCTTTTCATGAGAGAAGTTCTTTCAGCCTTGTGCCATGGAAGGTTTGTGTAATCCCAGTACCTGGGGGATTGATAGTGGAGGATGACAAATTCAAGGTCTGCCTGGGCTACAAAGTGTGACCCTGTGTGTGGTGTTGTTTTTATTTTATCTTTTTGGTTTTTTGAGACAGAGTTTCTCTGTGTAGCCTTGGCTGTCCTGGAACTCACTTTGCCTCTGCCTCCAGAATGCTGGGATTAAAGACATGAGTTACCACCACCTGGTTTTGAGACCCTGTATTTTATTTTTAGATTTATTTATTTCCGTTTAAGCCGGACAGTGGTGGCACACACCTTTAGTCCCAGCACTCAGGAGGCAGAGGCAGGTGGATCTCTGTGAGTTCTAAGCCAGCCTGGTTTACATAGTGAGTTCCAGGACAGCCAGGGATACACAGTGAAACCCTGTCTCAAAACAAAACAAAAACTTTTAAAGTTTTTCAGGTAGTGCTGATGGTCAAGAGTGACCTCAAATCTGTGTAACCCTTCACAGATTCTCCACACTGGTGGAGTCACACTGGTGAACTTTGGCTACTAGGATTTAGCCAGTCTTCAGATTTCCAACAGTACAAGACCTAATAGGAAGTTCTGGAGGTGGGGGAAGGGACTGGTACAAAGACTGCAGAATGAGAGGAGGAAACCATAGCTCAATAAAATAATGGATCCAGAGACTGGAGAGGTGGCTCAGTGGTTAAGAGCACTGCTGCTCTTGCAGAGGACCCGGGTTCAATTCCCAGCACTGACATGGCAGCTCACAACTGTCTAAAATTCCTGCTCCAGAAGATCTGATGCCCTCATACAGGCAAAACACCAATGTACATAAAATAAAAATAAATTATTAAAAAAAAATAATGGATCCAGGTGAACAGTCTACCAACTAATTACACCCTGGCCAGTTTGTTTTTGAATCTTCACAAGGACTAATGTAAAGCTCAGGCTGGCCTTGAATTTACTGTGAAACCAAGGATGACCTTGAGTTTTCCGATCCTCTTGCCTCCACCCCCCAGTGTTGGGAGCCACCACTCCCAGCCTTTACTGACAAGCCTTAGCATCATAAAGGTGAGACAGTGGCACACAACTCCTCTTTTGATGTGATGATGGCTTGGAAGCACCAAACATCTAAGAATCCCTGTCCCAAAAAATCAGAATAGAGCCGGGCGGTGGTGACACACACCTTCAATCCCAGCACCCAGGAAGCAGGTGGATCTCTGTGAGTTCAAGACCAGCCTGGTCTACAGAGCAAGTTTCAGGACAGCCAGGGCTACACATAGAGAAACCCTGTCTTGAAAAATCAAACAAAACAAAATAAAACTCACCCCAACACCCACCTCATCTATAAACTGCTGGAGCATGTGAAGGGGCTGGACCTGCAAATCCAAAGCTGCAGGATCTCCATGACACAGGGCAACAACAGGACATCCAAGAGGAGCCCCAGTGAAGGCCTGGTATTGATGGTATAGCAGAAGCCAGAGGCCTTGAACCAGATCAATGACTCATTGCAGTGAACATTTACAAGAAAAGATGTATAGATTAAAGGATATACTGTGTGACTCACTAGGCCACAGTACAGCTTCCATGCTGAGATTTTGTTTGTTTGTTTTGTCGGATGGGTTGGTTTGGTTTTACTTTTAAATTTTGTTTTGTGGGGAGGTTGCAAGGACAGAGGGCAGAATCGAGGGGATGGTAAATGAGTGGGATCAGATGCATGACATGATGTGAAATACACAAAGAGTCAATAAAAAGTTTTTTTAAAAAATTGGAATACAGCCAAGCATTAGGACCTAGCAATACAAAATAATAGCAGTACAGGAACCTAATATACAATGACCCAATACAATTAGCTAAATTCAATTATAGATAAAGGATATAGGAATAAACCAGTGGCCAGTTTCTTTTGTTAACTGCGTGTCTAGGAGAGAAAGGAGAATCTTTTATAGATTTAAAATTACTTAAGGAGCTATCTTAAACTGAATATGTGGTCCTTATTTGTGTTCGTTACTGTTACTGCTTCATTAAGACAGGGCAGCCTAGGCTCCCGTGAAACTTGCTATGTTGTTTAGCCTCAAATTCTTGGAAATCCCCTTGCCTCAGACTCCAGAGTGTTGGGATTATGAGCCACTAACCCACCGGTGGCCTTTTGTTATTATTTTATTTCTATATATGTGTGCCTTTGGAGGTACGTGCATGTGAGTGACGCTGTCTTTAGAGGCCAGAGGTGTTAGATACTCCTGCAGCTAGAGTTCCAGGTAGCTGTGAAGCTGCTTGATGTGGCTGCTGGGACTTGAACTCTTCCTCTGGAAGAGCAGTGTGTGCTCTTTTATGGTTTTATTTTGTTTGTTTTTGTTGTTTTGTTTTGTTTTTTGAGACAAGGTTTCTCTGAGTAGCCCTGGCTGTCCTGTAACTAGCTCTGTAGACCAAGCTGGCCTCAAACTCAAACATATCCATCTGCCTCTGCTTCCTGAGTGTTGGAATTAAAGGTATGCACCACCACCGCTCGGCTAACTAACAATTTCTTAAGTATTTTGGAAGTTGGGATTGCTGAGAATTGAACCCAGGGCTTGGAGCATAAGTATGCTTTTTACTACTGAGCTGCATCCCCAGTTGAATTTTCTAGATATTTTATGGGTTTTGTTAGCTTTTTTGCAGTTTAGAGTAGTACTGGTAGGGAATATTGTAGAATGTTTCTTAGGATTTGACAGGTCCCAAAGAAACCAGGGACAAGTCTAATTCAGTACCTGTGGCTCCTCCCCAACACTTCTCACCGTGCCCCCTACCCTAAGCCTCTCCAGCCCGGGGGCTGGC
The DNA here is from genome assembly GCA_902168405.1 of Peromyscus aztecus. NCBI lineage: Eukaryota > Metazoa > Chordata > Mammalia > Rodentia > Cricetidae > Peromyscus > Peromyscus aztecus. The sequence continues at coordinate 5,089 of CABHPQ010174279.1, read as the reverse complement.
CTTCCCTCCCCAGCTTCTGATTCCTATATAATCCAGCCGTTTTGGCCTTGTGCTCTCTTGGCTCCTGACTGGCTTCCTCTTTGCCCTCTTGGCTCTCTTCTCTCTCTCTTCTCTTCCTCCCCTAACACCTCCCCACTCCCCCCACCCCCCACCCCCCGCCACCCCATCTCCTCTCATGACCTGGTTCAGTCTGGACCCTTCCAGAGGCCTCTGGCTGAACTCTCTACAGTCTACCTTTTCCAACCATACCGAGGGGCAGCCATGTTCTCATTTCCATTTAGGATTGTTCTGACGTTTCTTTCAGGATTAGACTTAGGTTCTAGGCTTTTGGTTTTGTTTTTTGAGACAAGGTCTTTGTTGCTCAGGCTGTTGTTAAGGCTAATACTGAACTCTTAGGCTCAAGTGAATTACTTGCCTAGCTCCTTGAGTAGCTGGAAATACAGGCATATATCAAAGGACTCAATTTAGGGTATAGGGCTTTTTATTTGTTTTGACTTTTGTGTACGAGTATTTTGCCTGTATGTATGTCCATGCACTAGGTGTGTGCAGGGTCTACAGAGATCAGAAGAATCCCCCGAGACTGGAGTTGCAGATGTTTGTGAGCCCTCATGTGGGTGCTGGGAATTGACTCCAAGTCCTCAGGAAGAGCAGCTAGTGTTTTTAACCACTGAGCCATCCTTCCAGCCCACTGGTTTGGGATTTTTTTGAAACGAGGTCTTTGTCACCTTGGCTGCCTTGACGTTTTCATCTAGACCAGGCTAGCTTTGGACATGTGGCAGTCTTCCTGTGTCTACCTTCCCAGTGCTGGAATTACGGTTGTTTAATGTCCAGACTAGCTTTGTTTGTTTATGTTAGTTACCCTTCAGTTGCTGTCACAACATGCCATCACAAAAGCAACTTACAAAAGCAAGTGTTTAGTTGGGCTTAAACTCCATGATCAGGGAGCAAAGTCCTGGCAGCAGGAACAGTTGATAACCCATGTTGAAAAGCTAGGCACAACGGTGAACAGACCCCCCCTCCCTTGCCAGACAGGATTTCTCCCTGTAGCCTTAGCTCTCCTAGAACTCACTCTGTAGACCAGACTCGACTCAAACTCACAGAGATCCACTTGCCTCTGCCTCCCGAGTGCTGGGATTAAGGATGTGCACCACTACTGTGAACAGACTTTTAAGCCCATTGCTGGGAAAGCAGAAACAAACATATCCCTTGCTAACTAGCAAATCTGATCTACTGGGTCATTTACTCTGGGCATGGCGCATGCCTTTAATCCTAGCACTTCAGAGGTAGAGGGAGGTGGATCTCAGAGTTTGAAGCTAGCCTAGTCTACATCATGAGTTCCAGGTAAGGCGGGGCTACATAGTGAGATGATGTCTCCAAAGGGGGTCCAGGAGGTGGATGGTACCTGAGGAATAACATTTGAGGTTGGCCTACACACACGTGTACACATGTGAACATAGGAACCTGCACACACACACAAACCCCCCAAATAAGTGAATAAATAGAGTAAATAACTAGAGATGAAAAATCCTCACCTACCAGGCCACAATTAAAGAGAATCAAGGGGCCAGAAAGATGGCCCAGTGGGTAAATGTGCTTGGCTGGCAAGCCTGGAAACTTGAGTTTGATCCCCAGAACTCAAGTAAATGTGGGGAAAAAAACCAACCAGTCCCACAAAGTCCTGCTCTGATGGCCATACAAGCTGTGTCACCAAGAGCCCCCCTCATATTATATACATATCCACACTAATATTTTTTAAAGGACTAATAAGACACACAATGGAACATGCAATTCTTCCAGAATCTCGAGGGCTCCCCTTCACAGTCGAAATTGTTTTCAAAACATTTATTTTTATTTCTTATATGTATAACTGTTTGCCTGTATGTATGTATGTTCATGCACTACATGCATACTTGGTGCCCAAGCAGTCAAGAAGAGGGTGTCTCCAGGGGGTTATGAGCTACAAGGTGGGTGCTGGGAACCAACCTGGGGCCTCTGCAAGTACTCTTAACCACACTGAGTCATCTCTCCTCTTTTCTTCCAATTCGGACCCATCTGCCCTTTCAGAAAACCTAAGTTTATCTTTTTTCTTCTTATTTCTCAATCTGTTTGGGGGAGAAAACGGATCATTTGAGACTTCTCCTGTGATTCTTAGGGAAAGTGTAGTCTCCTCTGGGGAATACCTTTATGCTTCATCTTCTATGGGGCAAGGAGTGGCATGATCTCCTGTTTAGCATTTGGTAGGCATAGCAACAGTTTCCAGCACCCTTGGAATTCAACTATAGGCATTATTTTTCCTATTAGTCCCCAAAGCAAACAATGTTTGCCTGTGAAGAGATAAAGACCGTAGTCTGTGGTCTTCCTCATTTCTTGAGTGGGACCTGCCAACACCCATGAGCCAGTGGTTAAGAAAGAACTGGTCATTGGGCACAAGTCAAGGAGACTGTCATGCCCCACATCTC